>JAEIFV010000653.1:0-182051 GCA_018904265.1 Lordiphosa collinella
ATCATACCTTTTTTGAATGGGTCCATCTCCTTGTTTCATGATTGTCAAATTAAGGTAAATCGGTAATCTTAAATCAGTAATCGGAAATCGGATTTAACTGCTGAATGCATACATTATTGTTGCGAAATCAATCGAGGAACAAAGAAAAGGGGTGTAACCAATTGCAGGGTCAGTCTACCTTTGAGCAAACTACTCCCACATAAATTCGCCTATTTGTTGTTCGTAAATACTAAGGTTCATTTGTGTAGGGTTGTTTTTAATAAATAGGTCAAAAGCCACCGAATATCAATTAATGCCATTCAGCAGAGTATCATCAGCAATCGCAAATCGTAAATCAGTAATCGTATGGTTTAATCTGCTGAATCCTCTTGATATATATATATATATTTTTCATCTACCTTGTGTTTTCTAAGGATCTCCTGTATAGAGTCCATCAGCTAAACTTAAATTAATCGAAAATAGAATAAATCTTTTCTTGAGGAATCGATTAGGAATCCCAAATTAATATTGAGAACTGCCCCGGGTAGTTTTTGGTTCCGGATCAGCGTTTTCGAAAGGACGTCGGTTCGGTCTATCAACTGGAATTAAGTGTTCGGCTACGGCTCATTCAGTCCGGTTCAGAAGCGTACCCATCACTGTTTGATAAAATTATTTTGGTTAGTCTTGAAACTGGTCTGGATTTTTATTTGCGATAGAGCTGTTTTGATTTGAATTTCTTTCTTAGTTTAATCTGGATGCCGGACTATTTGATTTACTTGTAAGAAGGCTGTTCCTATTGAAATAAGCAATTTGGCTATTGATACACCCCCGCAATACTACGATTGTTTCAAGCCTTTCGTACACCCAAAAAGTTGGTATCTAATGTCAATTTGATACACGTTGTCTCAAATTGACACTAAAACCAGTATCGTTTTTTAGTATTAATATAATCTTAGATAGTTTTAAAAATGATCTTATGAGTAATTTTCCCCTTTGATAACCATAAAGAATCAAATTTGAAAAAATCGCATTTTTATGAAAGTTCGAGAATTCACGTATTGTCATGCTCGTAAGTAAAACGAAGCCAGCTGAGCTAGCTTCCAGTCCACAGTAGGCGCTTGACGATTGACATTAACCCCCTGTATCCCTGCGCTATCCAAGATGAGAAAATTAAAGTCAGCTCCAGTTGAGGCAATACTAAAAAAGTTCTTGAGCTGGGATGATCATTGTCTATCATAATTTTGCTCAATGCAAATCAGACGGACGGACTGTTATGTCAATAAAGTTCGCATGATGCACTTTCTTATAGTGACTTCTATATTTAAATAACATCTAACGTTGCAATGTGAAATTTTCCCAGGGTTCATAAAAACAATCATTTTGTAAGAATACCAGACTAAAACAAAATCAGTTTTTTAATGCTGATGTTTTTAGTTTTAATGTGATTTATTGATGATCATTTAAATGTACACTTCAAACTATGAAAATAAAACTAAATATCCAAATTGAGAAAAACTAGTATCGAAATGATACCAAAGTTTTGAATAGTGATGATAATATTTAAATTTGATACTAAAAAAATTAATACCAAATAGTGTCAACCAGATACTAGTTGGTATCCAATTTTATTTTTTCCAAATGTCATTTTTAATACTTTCGAAAATTTAAACGATACCTCCGTCAGTTTTAAAAGCTATGTAATGAAACTTTGCACAAGTTTCTTAGTACAAATACGCAGCCATTTATTGAAACCGGATCGGATGACTATGGCATATAGCTAAATGGGACAAACGTTCTTAATAAAAATTTTTATATACTAGTACTTACAGTAAGTTCAAGTACCAAATAAATTTTTGACTACAATAAAATTTATCTTATACATGCTCCTTGAAGTGTCGCATTTTTGTCGTAAGCGTTTTGATTTAGAGAGAAGTTTGGTCGAAAACCTGGTTTCCAAGTCGTAAAACTTTTTGTAAATGCGAAAATGGAAGCATGGCTGATAATGCTTGCTCCGTAAAGTGAGCGAAGGAAAATTCCAATTAGTTTTCAGCGAGTCTGTTCTTAAGACTCCCAACTAATTCTATCTCTTTTGTTATAGAGTGACGGTAAATTTCTGCCCCGTCGTTCTTCCAAAGAGGTTAATTCATCACCCTTGGATATTTTCAGCCTTCTTTGGTTCACTACAGAGAACTCGTTTTAGAACTTGGTCATAGGCAATCATTTTTACTTGTTTGAAATACTAATTTTCTTTCTGTAATGTTTTTCAGAATTAGAAATTACTGGAATTTCTGAAAGAACATTTTGTACTTATTTTAAGATTTAATGGCCTGCCTAAAGCCATAACAACTAAAAAGTATGATCAAAAATATCTTAAAATTATTCGAAATGTATTTCATATACCGAAACCGTCTTAAATCAAGTTTTTGGGATTGAAAAAAAATCGTACTTGAGCCAAGAATTTTGTACTTGGATCTAGTATTTATGTATTTACTTTTTTGTACTAGTACTTGAAAAATACAAAATTTTATCTGATTCTCAGCTTAGTTTGAAAACTTTTATGTTTTAATAGAAATGCCCCACAAATAGCTACCATAGGAACGATTGGTTGAAAAACTAATTTTAGAGACATAAACATATTTGTTTTAAGTGATAGTGTTAAATGTTAAGGATAGTGTCTTTGATGAAAGCAAGGATGAGTATATCCGAATAATTATCATATAAAAAACTGATAAGCCAAATGATCACAAAAGAGACATCTATTAGTCCGTTTAGAAATGTTCGGAGCAAAATCAAATTGTGTAATAATCACTTAGCACCTATATATAAATTAGCCAAGCTGCAAGCCTAGCCGAAGTTAGCATTCCTCTATTTCTTTAACTTGATTTTAGGTCCCCATTTTGTACTGAGGAGAGCCACCAACTTCCGAACTTTCGGTTTCCGAACCTTCTATATAATTTTATTGACTTAATCGAGGACTTGTGAATATGTTTACTTAGATTAAGTAATTTTCATTAAAACCTTTGCTTACGAAGCCAATTTGGAAAATAAAACTCTAAGCCATATCTTTTTCCTCTCCCGAATGATAGATTTAAACAAGACATTTAAAACGGAAGTTCTCGTTCCTTGAGGTAATAAAAATTGGTTAACTACGTTTTTTTTTTTTGTGCACCACTTTTTAAAGACATAAAACGACCGCAAGCGTACCAAATAGCAACAATTTTTTATTGTAGTTTTCTATTGAATTTTAAAATGGCGCTCGAGCATGTCGCTGCGGCGGAGCTGAAATGAAAAGACATTTGCCGAGCTAGGGCGCACACACCCCACACACACCCACCAAAGTGTTAAATAGAAAACACATAAAATTTTATGCACCACACAAATGCAGTTCTCAACTCTCGCTCTCTACTCCGCCAACAGCACCAAAGGGCCACCAAGGATAGTGGAGTAGGCGCCTAAAAGGGAGGCGACTGACCTGGTTCACGGGCCGGGCCCAGCCCGGGACAGGTTCATAAAAATTCACTCAGGCGCAGTTTTAACGACCGTTAAATGTTTACGCGGTTGCATTTTTAACGACCGTTGACAGTTCATTTCGGATTTAGCTCAATGGGCTTAGTTAAATGCTGTTTACGGAGTACGTACGCGATAAGCTAGTCAAAGGGAGGAGCAGCTCTGAATGCATTACGAGATCAACCAACTTTATTGTGCCCACTTTCACTTTCCACCTAATACAAGTAACTGGCCATATTTGGACGGAAGCGTTGGCTTTGGTTTCAGCTGATTCTCAGTTTTGGAACCAGGCATTAAACTGGTTGCGCACGCGTCTCGGGACTCATTCATGAGTCCACTTTCTCGCCTACATGCTGAACTTGTGCCGCGGCTTTGCCTTTTACGGTCAATCAACTTAGTCTGGCCAGACTCTGACTCTGTAATTTCAATTGCATTTTTTTATTGACTCCTTTGGCTGACATAAGGCTAATTATGGGCAATGATGCAACCGGGCGGCTGGTTAGCTGTGGTTTATATTTAAAGCAAAAAAAAAGAATTTAAATTTGTATAATTTGGCAATCTAACATCACAATTATGGCATAACAATCTGAAACAACATGATGGAGTTATTAACAAACAAAGATTCAAATATGCAGCGCCAACTGCAGCCGGGTTGAGTTGGCAAACTATCGATGGCATTATCGATATTTTGAATCTTTGTCACTACCGTCACTATCGAGTTTTTCTTAAACAGTCGATTCTTAAACAATCGAGAGTGTTTTACGAATATTTTTGTAAGTTTCCCTTGAAAATAGTTTGCTGCTTTGCAGCAAAAATTTGGGTATGCAAAATAAGCAAAAATTAAAACGAAATAAAACTACTTAAAACCAGATCTTCAAACGGAAAATTGCCAACTGGTTTGTTATTTTTAACTGAAAATATATAGAAAAGACCAATCCCAAAGCAAATACTTATTTCAATTTGTAAAGAAAAACATTGAGAGTTTGCCAAAAAAACGGACGTCACTGTTGAGTTCCGACAATATTTCTCAATGAAACATTCCACGGAGGATATAGAAACGCTTTACTATTGCATGGTATTGGATGAATGTTTTTTGAATAAGTATTGAGTCCATGTAGTCCGAAAGATGTCATTTAAAAATACCTGTGTATCCTAGAGCGGCAAAACTATCGACTGTACTTTTAAGGTATCGAGTATTTGGTGTCACACTATCGATAGTAGTGCCTATTGTTTTTAACGCGAAGCAACAAAGTCCTCTTCCGAGGCAGCGAAAAAGTCCTCATCCGAGGCACATCGATTCTGGTTCAGAAGTGTCTACTACGCGCACGTCCGTGAACCTGAATAGCAAAGTCTTCAACTGAGCATTTCTCTACGAGATGTATCTTCGTCCTCAACTTAGGCACCTCGAAGCTCTCCACGAGAGGTAACTTCCGAATCAACTGAAGCAACACGAAGTCCTCGACCAGATCTGTACTCGCTGTACATGCTCAGTTTTACGGATTCTGCAGTTGCTATCCATCTTATCCCTTCGCTCCCACACGATCACTGGTGGGGGAGTACTGTAGCGACTCTGCCCACACTAGTCACCAGCGACTATCGATTTCTAATCACGAGCGTCTATCGATTGCCACACCATCATGAAGCTTACTCATCTCCAAGAGATTCAGTATTCTACGGTGTCTGCAACTTTGAGCTGGCTGCCTCGGGCCAGCTCGCAACAAAGAAATCTAGTTAAACTAATTAAGTTAAGTGAAACAATAAATATTATAGTCGACTAAGCACAACCTTAATCCCTATAGATCTAACATGATGGATTTCAAAATATCAAGCGGTAGAAGATTTTCAGGAAATATTTCTGTTTGTCTACGAAGCCACAAATAAGGTCTCTAAAAAGTGCAATGGAGCTCGAATTTCTAATAAGCTTACAAGTAATTTATCCTGTTTATAGCCTATCGTTGCCGTTGACTTGCGAATTTTAAAAAGTTAATTTAGATATGCTTCCCATGGATCTTGCCAAAGATTTACAGAGAAGATCCGGTGATCCGGTGAAATGATGATAAGTTTTCCAAAATCAACGAAAACTCAAAAAATAAATGGCTGGACCTTTTGAAATTAAGACAAAACATAAACAGATTGTGGGAAGGCAGAAAAATCGTGCGGAATCCAGAAGTTGAAAGCACAGAAGTTTACTTTCGGGTGGCAATTTTTAATCCATTTCTGGATTTCTGAGCGGTTTACCAATCATGAACATGTTATAGAAGGATTTTCGGAGCTCTTCAAGAATGATTCAGGCAATATTGACAATGAGGTCAATAAATTTTGTGAGAACTATTGAGTTCTACCAAGAATTTTTAGATAATGGGCAACCTGCTGTTCTCATCGAGCTTTTTCAACCAAAAAGTTCGATGGAAGCGTTGGACAACAGCCCAAAAGAAAATTTTCCAAATATATTTAAATTGCTCAGCCACACTGCCAAACACAACCGCAACTGCAGAAAGGAAATTTTCTAGTTTGAAGCGTGTTCAAACAATTTAACGAAACACCTTAATAGAAGTGAGTTCCTTACATCCTTCTGAATTTGCTCTTATAAATTGAACATATGATTTATTATTTCTTATTTTATTGTAGAACCGTTTAAATGGCTTTGCTGCCCTTGGCTATTCATCATGAAATCGGAATAACAGGGGACAAAGTCGTAGCAAAAAATCTAGAAAACTTAAAATGGAAGCTAAAAAAAATGTTTTTCTAAAATTTTGACTTCAACCCCCCCATTTGGAAAAGCTATCTACGCCACTGTAGACTTGCTTACGAAAACAAGATATATTCGGGAGTGTCCCAGAAATCTCTAGAGATTTTCGTATTAACGGTTTCATTTCGAAATAAAAGTGCTTGCCTTTATATGCGAAGAGTCTGAAATGCTAGGCTATTATATTAGATGACAAAAGATGAGAGATTCGAAACCAACTGCTCAAAGCTAAATAGATTTGATGCGTACGGTTTTCCTTCCCTAAAATCTAGTAGTCGACATTATTCATGTCACTTTATATATGAAGTCCTCCTAAAATTCTCTTCGTTTATACGAAAATCTCTAGAGATTTCTAGGACACCGCCGATTATACAAATTAAAAGTTAGCATTGCCCCTATATGAGGATTCACTGGTGTTGGCGGCTCTGAAATCCAACCAATACCTCTTTAAAATCGGGTGCTTTCTTTTAGGTTACTTACACTAGGAGTGCGTTATGCGCTAATAGCTTTTTCCATACAATAAAAACTGATTGTTGGCTTCTATTGTAAATGTTCATTTTGTGTGAATTTTATACTTGGATCAAGACTGTTTAGGGTCACAGGTCGATAAGAATGAAATTTCTTGATCCAAGAGCGAAATTTTTAATCAGTAGAATTTTTCATCCCGTCACTCTTCAGCCAAGAGCTTCAATACTTAAACCATGTGCGAAACATTCTCAAATCAAGTAGAAAAAATTCTTGAATCAAGTGCTAAGCGTACTCAAATCCTAGAGTTCTCATTCTTGAATCAAGAACATATCGCATTGTCAAAACCAAAGTTCGTTCTTGTATCAAGAGCTCATCAGGTCCAAGAGTAAGATCGTTGACTCTTGAATCAAGGCTCCACAGACTTAAAAGTAAGACCGCCCATATAATTTAATAATTTAAAATTAGGCAAGTATTAGCCGGCTCAAGGAACAGTCTAACAGTCGTCTCTCCATGCCAGCAATCCCACAAATGCTTGGGAATTCCAAAGTAACATGAGTGCAAAAATCAACGTCGCCTCTATCCCATAAAAAACGAAACTGTGAAAGCGGACTCAACGCTATTCTCTCAAATGTGCTTGCTCTCCTCTCGCAGTTTCTTTTCATCACTCCCCTCGCCTAAAAACACTTAACTGATAACGAATTTTGATTGCTAAAACTTTTTGCAACACTTAAAACATTTTCAATATTTTCTTGTTCAGATAATTTGGTTTTCCTTTACACTGGGATTGAGCAAAGCCTCGGATACCTGGCAGCGTTTGCCTTCACTAGAAACCTTTTCCAGCTATGAGGTAAGTCCTTTTAAATCTTTCAAGGAATACTTACCCACTAAACACACTTCTCTTTCCAGGATATGCAACACTATTTCGATCAGCGCAACTTTCGCAGCATGCGACACATAGACAATCCCACTGATGACAGCTATCTTCATGCCTTCAATCAATACAACGAGCAGGTGGAGACTCAATCGCATCCACGTTCCAAACGAGAAGAACGTAAGCTGCCCAGTGCACCAAGAATGTTACGTTTTGAGCTCTCAGATGCGGTTGAGCCCAGCAAAGAGTTAAAAGTATTTTTAAGACAGCACCGGGAAAGGACTTTGAGTACCACCACCTCTAAGCCAGCTTTAGTTACCACCACCTCCACTCAAGCCTCCACTACCAAGGCTGCCAAATCTCGTAAGCCGCGTCGGCCCAAACGTTCAACCATTCCACGCCAGCCAGCCAATTTCCAGGTAAAAATGATACCCTTTGAGGCCACAGATGCTCGCGAACCAGATGCACACATCGCACATTTGATCAAGCAGGGGCGTGCTCTGGATCTAGCCGCCGGAGAAGTGCGTAAACCGGGTAACCTACAAGTGCGCATACGTAAAACGAAGCGTAGCAAGCGTTCCGCTCCACCACAGATGTTCAAATTTGAGCTAGCCGATGCCAAAGAGGCTCTGCCCTCGTCTCTACAGCGCACTGGCAAGCAGCTGGTATCACCTACTGCTCTGCTTACAAGGGAAACGCTTAAGAATCAATCCCAACCCTTGACCACACCCACAACTCCTCAGCTGGATGACAATGTCATACTCACTGGCGAGTCTACAGCGGAAACCAAGCGCTTGTATATCTATAAGGAGGCACCTCCTACCAAAGCAAAGAAATCCATCAGTGCCCTTCCCCACGAAGTGCAAAAGGTAATCAGTCATCTAATGAAGGAAGGTCACGGAGGCAAAGCTTATGTCAAGTATTTGCCAGTCCCCAAATCCGACTATGAACACTTCAAAAGCAAACCCCTTAGCTACGGTCTGAAGCCTAATCCTTATGTGAAATATGTGGCTGTTAAATCAACTGTGGCCACACATGCGGCGCCTGTACAAGTGCACATTCAACCTGTGCCCGTCGTGGAGCAACTGCGTTATGTGTACAAGCCCACATATGCGAAGCTCATAGCCCAGCCCATAGTAGTGCCAGATACACCAATTGCCGAGGAGGTACACCATACCTACACTGCAGAGGTGGCTTCACCCACTGCAGAGTTAGTGACACCACAATTTCGTCCCTCCAAACCGGACCCACTTCAATCCGAAGTTCCCCTGGAGCACTACAAATATGAGGTACAGCCCACTGTAGCCTCGCCCTTGATCAAAATAGAATATCATGCTCAAGAGGATGGTCTCACGGAGAACTACAAGCAGTTGCCCGAATTCCAACATTTGTCCACTTTGATAGGCAAATCTCCGGACGATCAAATCCATGGTCTCACCTATCTGCTGGCCAAAGAGATGCAGGCCAAATTGCAACGCCAAGGCAAGCAACTGCATGCAACTGTCGATCGTCCACAGGATAGCACTGCGCCCATACTCTTCCATCCAAATCAGGTGCAGCAGGTAGCTGCTCACACGCCAGCTCATAGTTCGTTGGGCGTTCAGCCTGGCCGACTCATTGGCATGGCCAAGACCAAACAATATGTGCCCATTATAGAGCCAGGCAACAATGATGTCAAGGAGTTGCCGTTGCCAGCGGTGGCCAGCAGTGAGGCCAGTAGTAAGCTGCCCACACCCAGCTCTTTCATTGATTTCACACCCGGTCACGGATTGTCACATGGCTATGAAGGGGTTAGCGATGAACATCAGCCTCTAACCACCACCGTGGAACATGTGGTGGTGCATCAACCCACGGTACAGCAGCAAGCGCATGGACACATCCTGGCCACATCCCTGCCAGCACATTTGGGGGGTGTGGAGGAGAAGAACGGTTTGCAGTATGTGAGCAGTCACGAGGATAAATCGGTGAGTCTCAACTGGAGTTATGGATGGCGTGGGGTCATGTGTGTAATGCCTGGGAATGAGTAGGTGAGTACTAGAGTAAGCTTGACAGCATGCACAGGAGTAAGCGGAACAATATCTCGTATATATATACAAGATGTCTACAACTCGAAAAACTTTGGAATACGAAGCCTTAGTCAGCTGCCTAGTGGTCAATGGGGTTAACATTTTTGAAATGAAATTGGAACTATGTAAAGCCCAATTTACACGACCTGATTTCTCAGTTAAGTTTTGTATCTGAGTATCTGTCAGCCCGTGTAAACAGGAGTCTGAGCCAACTCAGCTGAGGTATCCGGTGTAATAGAACCGGCTCTAGCTCTTCTAGTCTCCGAGATCTAGATGTTCATACAGACAGACGGACATGGCTATGTATATCGACTCGGCTGTTGATGCTGATCAAGAATATATATACTTTATGGTGTCGGAAATGCTTCCTTGCTTGTTAGTTACATACATTTGCATGACGACTGGGCTTGCAGTCCTGGATATAATACCCTGTTAGGTACTTAACTTCACCTATAATGTACAAGTACTCTGATAGCATTAACTATTCATAGCAACAGCGCAACAGAAGCATCGGAACAAACTAAACTTAATTATATTTGTAAATATTAAAAGAAAGTTCTATAACCACCAAACCCTTCTTACTCCACTTCCAGCCCCCCACATCTTACGGGCAATGCATTAAATTAAAGCATACCTTAGGGCGCACCACAAAAGGCTTAGCGCTCCCGTTAGCGTGCTCCATTGATTGGCATAGGCAAAAACACAATCAACATAAATAAGGCACACAAACTCGCACAGACGACACGACGACAATGTGCCAGTCACAACAATGAAAAACCCCTGCAGCAGCAAAACCCCAATACCTATGTCAATCCCAATCTCCAGGCCCAGCCCCCACCCCTTACCGGCCACTGTGTGCAATTCAGTTTGATTGCCGATCCATGTCTCGCCGGTAATGCACTTAATCGAATAATTTTCAAGTTCGACAAGCATTTTCAATGTCGTTAGCCAAGTCTCCCAGTTCTCAATCTCCCAGGTACCTGGCAACATGCACAAAGCAATGCAAAACGACTTCGTCTTTCATTACTATGCGCAGACCAAGTACAGACACTGTCTGGACCAATTGATATAGATAAGATAGCAACTGCATGTACATACATACATACATATATACGTGGATTCCTTTGGCTAACCTCAAACACTTGAAACGTTTTCTTAAAGGAAATGCCAAAGCTTTGGGTAACATGCGTTTCCTTCTTTTGGAATTACAATTTTTCTTTCATTGGCGGTAAAAAACTTTTGCGTTGTACGGTGGAAGTTGCATTTAATTTATAAGTATTTCGCTGGTAAACGGAAGACTGAGTGTGCGTGTGTTGTGTGACCAGCCAAAAGACCATTGAAATGTATCTTAAAGACGTCGGTAAAGCAGATAAACGGAAATTCGAGACTGAAACGAGCTCCTCCCCACTGAGCTGCATACAGTTTCGGGTATTTAGGTTGACAGATGAGCTGAGCAGAGCAATTGGCGCTCAATGTCTGTACAATTTAATATTGATAATATTTTCTTTTGTTTTTGAGATATTCTTTGAAGCATCATAGCCTTAGCATAACTTCGAACTTGTTCTTAAAAATACAGAAAGCTTACACTTTAGCCACTTTTGAGACCAGTTTTTTATATGAAAGCTATTTGATATATTCGTCCGATTTTCATAAAATCACCACCCTAGTTGAGCTATGGAATTGTTATATTGAGAAATTTTAAATTTTTGTAAATATTTCAGTAGAACTGTTATGCTTTTATACCCCTTGCAAAGGGCATTATAAAATTGTCCGGATGTTTGTAACGCACAGAAGGAAGCATCTCCGACCACATAAAGTACATATATATTCTTGATCAGCACGACGAGCTTCAAGTTGATTTACCTGTTCCGCCTGTTTCAATGCTATCTCCGTCAGTTTTTTATTCCTCACCAAACCTTGCACGAAGTCTTTTGGTAAGGCTGCACATTTGTCGAAACGCGGATCCAAAATGACTATATATCGAGCTGCCATAGGAACGATCGGTCGAAAAACTAGTCTTAGTGAGAAAAACTTTTTATTTTAAGTGCAAACGCCTCCACCAAGTATGTATTTCTTAGCTTACTATCCTTTCCCATGATTTCACACTAAAAAAAGTTTGGTTGAAATCGGATGACTATAGCATATAGCTCCCATAGAAACGATCGGTTGAAAAACTAGTTCTAGTGAGAAAAACTTTTGTTTTAGTGAAAACGTCCCCTTATCATTGGCATACACTTGTTTTATACTTTTACACAATTTCTACAAGTTTGGTCCAAATCGGATGACTATACCGCACATAGCTCCAAGTTTGTATGAAATCGATCGGTAGCGAAAACTAGTTCGAAGATCTAAAAAAGAAATGTAGTGTGAAATAACTTTTTGTTTTTAATGGGTCCTCCAAAATTCCCTATCAACAATTCCTGCCCAAATGGGGGTGTGAATAGAGTTTGTGCTATACACGTACCTATATTTCAAACTGAATATTTTAAGTAATTTTTGTAATGAGTGGCCCCGCCTTTGTTGAAAATTACTTCGAAAGTTCGAATTGGAGTAAATTGAAAGGTTTTTCCTGGGTAGTTTAAAATGGAAAAAGCGAAGCTTGTTTGATTCATCAACTCTGCTTTTGTTTTCTATTATTTCCGGCTCCTACACTTTTCTAGCCAATCATCCCTAAACGTTTTCGATGATATTTTTGTTCAGGCGAGTGTGAGCCTACGATTTCACGGACCGGGCAGTGTGAATTCGGAGCTCTATCGTGCTGGGTACGCAATTTCAAATTTTCGAATTAGTTGTTAAAAAGCCCAGCTTCTTGGATTTTTTACTTCTTGTGGTTGTACCTACTGGATTCAATCCGATACAAATGATAGTAATCGATAATCAGTCCTTTTATACTTAAAAAATATAAAGTACCATGATAGAAGTGCTGATACTCACAGTATTTAGCACCGATTCTAGCACATCTGGTTTAAAACTAAACACTCGATACTAAGTACTCGATACTCAGTACTCGCAAATTCTAGGTACTGCGACGACATTACTATTTTCCCGAAACCAATTACTCGATAATCTGTATTTGATACTCTGTACTAGATTCTAAGTACTCGCTACTAAGTGCTCGATACAAAGTACTCGATAATCTGTATTTGATGCCAGTACTGATTCTAACGATACTTTGCGCTCGATACTAAGTAATCGATAATAAGTACTCGATCAAAAGTACTCGATACTCGATTCTAGGTAATCGATACTTAGTACTCGATACTAAGTACTCGATACTCAGTATTCGATGCTCAGTACTCGATTCTAAGAACTCGATACTCAATATTTGGTACTCAGTACTCGATTCTTAGTACCAAATACTAAGTCCTCGATACTCAATATTGATGAGTGCCCCGCACACCCACCCACCCCTTTAAGCCACAAACAACAATAGCACAGAACATGCGAAGATTCAGCGTGACGCGTGACGCTGAAATCAATTTTTACCCCTACTAAAATCCTCTGTACCGAAATTAAAGTTGTTTCCCTCAATAATTATATCCATCATTGACCATCCAAATTAGAATTTTTTCATCTGAAAAGACAACACTCAGAAAACCACGAAATACATATATAAAAACAGAACCGTAGTCTTAAATGTATCTTATTCGGGGGTGTCCTGGAAATCTTTTGGCTTCGGTTGCTTTGAAAATGGCTTGAAAAATCCGTCGGTGTCCCAGAGCTTCGAGAGATTTAATTTTCTTATTCGAAAGTCTAGTTAGAAGGTGTGGGTATCAGATTATGGTCCAACTAAAACAAATAATTATTTAATTCAAAGCTAATTTGATGTTTGGAGTTAGACTTAACAGCCCTAGGTACATGAAAAATAGTTTGTGTCTAGCAAAGACACGCGTTGGTTCATGAATTTAGTTTCGTTGGTTTGCGAATTAGCTTTGACTGTTGCAAAATCTCCTAAACACAAAGCATTGGAATTTGGTTGGAAGAGAATTTCTGGAACACCCGTGGAAATTACTTTTCAAGCTGCAGGACCGCGTTTAGAACCCAACTTCGAGCTTGAAGATTGCTGTGTATCGAACCTTGAACTAGGGTTGTCAATAATTTATCGATATATCGATATTTTTGTTTGACGAAAGTAGGGTTATTTCGATTCGATATTTTTGTACCGATATTTGATATTGTAGCGAGATTTGGTTCGAATCCATGTTGACTTTTTGCCAGTAGGCCGGACGAAACTAAGTTGTTTACTGGATAGCGGGGGAGCCGAGCAAAATAAAAGAGGAATAGTCCCCCAATCAGTCAGTAAGATCGTGACAAGACCGAGATGTGCGTTAGCATTAACTGTGGTCATTAGGACAGGTTGGCTATGATATTATCGATATTTTTAGAAACGATATATCGAAAAAAAAACTACTATGGTCACATTAAAATACGCTGTTCGTTGGATTTGTTTCGTTTCAATAAAATGGACTTTAGACAGCACTTTGAAAAAAGAGATAACTGTAAGAGGTGCAAGTTATGTGGCAAAACCGTTAAAGCAAGTGGTATTAAACCCAACTTAAGAACCACATAAGAACCAATCAATTAGATGCTGCAATACGCGGCAACTGTATGGCAGCTTCAACCATACATGGACGATTTTAAGCAGTGGTGAGCATCAAAATCAAACACAAGAGCGAAAGTTTTCCTTTAAAATTAAACCTATCCGTCTCTGCGCAGTACAGACCCGGGTATTGTAATGGGTTTTCCATTAGGGACATAACCATATGGTATATTTTTATGAACTCACCCTACTTTTTATTTAATGAACTGTCAATGTTAAACGTCAGTTAAAGTCAACATTTTCATCAAGTAAAGTTAACTAGTCAGCAACTCAGAATTTCGGTAGTAATTTTTAAGAACTTCCAAACGTTGCTGATACGTTGCTGATGAAAATGTTGACTTTAACTAATCTCTTAACCTTGACAGTCTGTTTAAAAAATTTAAGTGTGCGTTCATATAACGATACTATATTGTTATATCCCTCCTAATGGAAAAACCTTTATACTGTTGTTGGCATACCAAGACCGTCGGATATTTAATTGCATTTAAATTGCCCACCTAATAGAAAGTATACTTTATCCTGAAAAGTTATTCTGTAAACACATAAAACAAGAATACTAGATAGATGTTTGCTCAGGAAAACGCGAATATCTTCGGCAAACGGTAACCAAATTCATCTAAACAGCATTTGTCTGACGAAGAATTAAATGGACTATTATAACAAAATCTAAGAAAAATAGCATGGAGCAATTTTGTTAAACCAGCAAGGGTTAAAGTTGGAATTTCAAAAAAAAGTTGTAAATACCAGATCTATGAAAGCATTGAATATAATATACAAGAATCATCTCGTCGCTATCAGAATTAACTAGTTTATAGAAAATCAGATGGTCCATTCGCGAGTTATTTCATGTTAAGTGAGCAAAATGAGCACAAAACGGGTTTTTGGGCCATATCTTCAGATTTTGGGGGTCCCCGAGGAAAACCAAGTATGAGGAAGTGCTATTCGCGACCTGCTCTACAGCGTTCGCTAGGTCATTTCCCAGGTTTTTTCGCACTGTAGCTCGGTGTAGTTTTTTAAAATATAAAAATCGACTTGACTGTGGCGAATATAAATGATCCGATTCCAGGAGGCATTGTAATTGTATTAAAAAGCATAACTTCTTGATGATCGATGACAAATGGTACAGTTCTGCTTCATCTAGCATATTCTTGAAATATACTAATTTAGTTTTTTTTACACAAATTATTTCAATCTTACTAGACCTTGAGAATAACGTGTGCCAACTGTCACCTGCTTGTCTATTGTCAACTGCCTCGAAATGTTTAGTTGTACTTTCTACCTCCGCCGGAAAACAACAGTTTTAAATATTTGATAAAAAAAAATTCAAATATATTCTTCGAAAATTTTTGGGCCCTTCTAAATTTTCTACTACAAAATTTATTGCAAAATTTGCTAAGTTCTTTTCTTTCCCAAAATTTACACTATGAACAAAATTCGCCAGTGTCCCCTTAAGTCCGTGGGCAAATATGCGCAGCAATGCGTGCGCTTCAGCTGCTCGGGCAGCGGCGGAACCAATCGGAAGGGCCTCGTTCTGGGTCTCTATGAGAAAGAGGGCGACAATGATCCCAAGCTGACGCCAACGGGTCAAAAGATAGACAGTCGCTTGAACGGGAAGCTGCAGAAACTGATTTGCGAGACGGAACTCAATGGTAAACTGGGACACGGTAAGGTGTTCCAAAATATTGATTCCGAGTTCAATGCCGTGGCCGTGGTGGGCTTAGGACTGGAGGGCATCGGTTTCAATGAGCTGGAAATGCTGGACGAGGGCATGGAGAATGTACGTGTAGCTGCCGGAATAGGAGCTCGATCTCTGCAACATGCAGGCGTTAAATCTATATCCGTGGATGCCATGGACTATCCGGAACAGGCGGCAGAAGGTTCGACTCTGGCCGTCTGGAGGTACACGGACAACATGTCGACCAAACATAAGCCCATGATACCATCTCTGGATGCTTATGACAACCCCGATATGGAGGCCTGGCAGCGTGGTGCATTTCGAGCGGATGCTCAGAACTTGGCGCGGAGAATGAGCGACTGTCCGGCAAATTGTATGACTCCCACACAGTTCGCCCAGAATACGGTGGATGCTTTGTGTCCCTGCGGAATTAATGTAGAAGTGCGTACCATGGAGTGGATTGAGGCGCAGAGAATGCAAGCCTTCATGATGATAGCCAAGGGCAGCTGTGAGCCTCCCGTAATGCTGGAGATAAGTTATTGCGGCACCAATCCGGAGGACAAGCCCATACTATTTGTGGGCAAGGGAATAACCTTCAATTCGGGAGGCATCAATCTTCGTCGTTGCAAGGGCATGGATGAGTACCGCGGCAGCATGTCCGGAGCGGCGGCCATTGTGGCCACCATGCGTGCCTGTGCCGTCCTCCAGCTGCCCATCAATGTGAGCTGTGTGATTCCCCTCTGCGAGAATATGCCCTCGGGCATGTGCTGCAAGCCGGGCGATGTGGTCACCCTACTCAATCACAAGTCCATGGCAATACGAGATTTGGACAAGGCTGGCGTGGTGGTTATGGCTGATCCGCTGGTCTACGGTCAGAATACCTATCATCCACGTCTCGTGATAGATGTGGCCACCTTGGGCTTGGGCGTAAAGAAGGCCTTTGGCGGCGGTGCTTCTGGCGTTTTCTCCAACTCGCACTACATCTGGAAGCAGTTGCAACGCGCGGGCTCGCTAAGCGGCGATCGTTTGTGGCGCCTACCCTTGTGGCAGTACTACAGGCGCCAGGTCATCGACGAGCTGTGCTATGATTTAAGCAACGATGGACGTGGCATTGCCTCCTCCTGCATAGCGGCGGCTATACTGCACGAACTGATTCCCTGCGCCGATTGGGCGCACATTGATACACGCGGCACTGGATTGATCAGCAAATTCGGACTCGTTCCCTATCTGAGTCGCTGCTATATGACGGGACGGCCGACCCGTACACTGGTGCAGTTCCTGTACCAGATGGCCTGTCCGCAAGTTAAGTGAGCACCATGTGTGAAACATTTTGGAAATTATTTTGGTTAAATTTGTGGTTTTAAAAATTGGTAATGGTTTTCGGCGTTGTACGGAGTGAAGAGGTTTTTTTAGCACAAAAAAATGGATTAGCGAGTGAATAAAATGCATAATTAAACTCAACTAAAGAAAGATTGCCTTGATATAGCTATAACTGGTTGGGAGTTCCATACGAAACCACCTATTTTGAATAAGGATGGCAAAGGGTTTGTTTTTTTGTTGAAACTGATCAAGCATATATACACTATGGGGTCTTTATGCTTTCAATTCTCTGTTACATATAAAATTTTCTCATAATAAGAACATGCAGTCAAAGTCCACCCGGGGGCGCCTAAATATTCCGCCAGTCCAAGTAGATCGTCAACAAAATGTCCAACTATGATGGACCCTTAGATTTGCCAAATGCAATGAAAAACACGTTTGCTTCTTCCAAAAGTAATTTTGCTACTGATTTATTTAGCCTGTGAGAGCAGCTTAACATACTAGGAAGAATAGTATAAGAGTTGTAACAGCTAACTTCACTTAAGACAGCCTTTTTTTACTGAAACTATTCCCTTGTTGCTATCGATAGTAAACTAATGACTGGACGCAAAAGCAGGCACATCTAATGAAATTCTTAGTTTGGATTTGTCATCAAAAATATTTAAAAAAACCATCAAAGAACTATTGTTACCCCTCCACTTGGGTCAAAGAGCGAAAAACTTTTACGACTGTGAAAGAAATGTTGATATTGCGTCGTCAACTTGTCATAAACAGGCAAAAGTACAACTGCAATTCTCCTCTAGTTAGCTATGCCTTTCGTTTCCTTCTTATCCTCCACCTCCTTTTTGGTGTCACTTCAAATCTACTTAAAATTGTTTTCAAGCTGAGTCGAGCTGCTTGACTGGTTGCAAACAATTTTTATTTGATTTTCAATGGCGTGAAAAAAAGCTGATTAAATTTATTGACATGGAGCATATCTTGCATCTAATTTCTGGCTTTTGTGCTAATGCGCATTAAGCAGGGGGCGCCAAGTGCAGCAGCCCAGTCAACGCCACAGAAAGGTCCTTCACACAGACACGGACATTGTTTTACTGCCATTTAGCATGATTTTTAATAGGCTTTTGCCTTGTCCCTGTCCGGACTAAGCCTCGTTCATCGGTCTGGTTGTAAAGCCCCTCAAACCCCTCCACTCCTCCCGCTACACAAAAAACGAGGCTTGTCCTGCCTGTCCTTCTCTCTGACAGCCAAAACGACACTTGTTAGGCTCAAGTTTAGAGGTTGGGAAATGCCGTTGCAATGCTCGTCAAGGGACTTGTTTGACAGCAGCTGCTGCTCCTGCTCCTGCTTCATGCTACTGGAGGCTGAAACGTGTGTGCGAACATGGTCAGATTTTTCGGGCATTTGTCATTTTATTGTGGTCGAAATGGTTGGTAATGGTCGTCACTCCAACATCTCAGTCCAGGCTGGGCCATTCCAGCAGACGAGCATCTGCAGGTGCAATATTTTTCGGGACTAACTCACAAATTTTAATTTTATTTTTATTTCAACCCTTTTTCGGTCGTTTTCGGCAAGTGTTGAAAGGAAGCGGGCCGAGATTTAAGTTTCATTTAATGGAGCATATGTGCGTTGATTATTAGTTCAGTTTGGATTTGGTCATTGAAAGGCATTGGACACAAAAGGGTTGGTTAAGCTACTTTATGAGTTGAGAAAAAGGAAAAGGTTTGTTGGGTCCACACGTTCGCCATGTGTTGCTAATGTTTTATTGAGGCAAAAAGTGCTTAAGGTTAGTTAAGAGGGGGGATTATTAAAGCAGTTTTCATTGTATTGACAGTCATGGAAATGCAAGGATTTGGCGATATTTGTAGTTAAACTTACTCTAGCTCCTCAAGTTTGTTGTTTTTAATATGAATAGCTCTACAAATTCATAGGCGAAACAAGATGAAATGCAGGCCAACTAGATTATGTGTCGAAAAGTGTAAAGGCAGCCTAATAGCAGCCTTATTATTAAATCTCGGAACTACTGATGAACTGGTTCATACTGGCTCAAAACACGTTTATAACTGGAGATTGTATCTAGCTCTAAATTAAAAACCTTTACATTGAATTCCACCGAAGTGCTTTTTGAAGTTTCGTAATCAATTTTGAAATGGTGCAATATCGTTCGAAACCAGTTTTGGGGAGGTGAAAATTTTCTAATTTTCTTTTTGTATATTCCAAGTTGAAAGTTTAAATACTTTTTCATACATCATTTTCAATTTGGGCAATAATAAGGCTTCCTTTACTCTGCTTATTACATGAGATATGATAATCTAGTAGGCATGCATTTCGTATAGGTTCCCCCATGGTATACTTAACAAGGTAGGCGCACTCGCACTCTCATAACTTTTTATGTAAACACAAAATATTCGTCCGCGGAGATGCGTCGTTCACAGCTATTGCTTACAGGCTGACATTTAAGAAGTAAGCAAAGAGAATGACAGAGCGGGTGACGTATTCCGTATCATGGTATAATTAATAAGGTGGAGTCATCAGAACCTCTCTCTCGGCTCAGATGACAGCTCTCTGAGAGTCAGAGCACTCTACGTTTGTTATTGTCATAATTTAATGGGCGCTTAACTTACGTATATAGATTGAAATTTTTAACATAGCTGACGCTCGAGATGACAGTTTAATGGCTGTGAAAGGCTATCGCTAGATGGCTCGTAGTAAAGATATTCAGTGATCTACCGACAATTTCTATCTAACTTTACGTAAATTATAAACCGATAGATGCCTCTATTAGACTCCATTTTTTGGGGAGCTTTTGCCACACTGATCATCTCAATCCCGATCCATCTAGCGCAGCTGCTGGCGCAAGTTAATACCAATTATGCTCGAGATGACAGTTCATTGGCTGCGATAGGTTACCGCTAGAAGGGTCATGATAAAAATGATTAGTGATCTACCGACAATTTCTAGCAGCAATTTTGCTCTTACAGCTTTTGAATTCGCCGCACAATTAATTGTTGCTGACGGGAGAGCAGTCGGCAGAATTGTTTTCGGTAGAAACAATATTGTCGCTAGACAGCCATTTGTTTTGGTTGCTGTGTTTGATTACTTATTTAGTCCCTAAAGGCATGCCCATTTGTTTTGGTTGCTGTGTTTCAGCATTAATTCGCTTTATATTTACGTGCAAGTAAATATAAACGGGAATTGTTCATTTTGCAAGTATTTTTATTTCGTTAATTTCAGAACGACTCCACTTTACTTTAAAGTTAAATCTATATTGAAGCAGCTAAAAGCCCACTTGGCGTTATATATATTTTAATCCTTTCAACAACATAAATACAAACACTTAAGTTTTTTAGTTATTTACCCAGCGACGCCCGCCCCGACGCACAGCACGACGACGCCCCTCATCCAGCTGCAGAGCTTTTTCCACTTCACGCCGCTCTTAAACCCCCAACGCCACCAGATTTAGTGTCTTTAAAAGCAGCGCAAGCCACATCCCCCCCCGGGCCCCCCGCCCATAAACCCAACACCACCGACGGCGCACCGACCCAGACACCTCCTAAAGAAAAAGAGGAGTTGACACCACGACCGCGACAACCTGAACCGGAAAATTAACAGACCACGTACATTTATTGCATCAATTTGGCTTCAATCTCTCCTTATATCCTATCTCTTTAGATTTCCTGAATCAACTTCCAAGGTGGCGAAAGTTTTTGGAAGCCTATGTAGTTCCTTTTCAGATACACTTTTTTGAACGCGCTTAAAATCAGCTATCCAATATTAAATGACTTTGTAGACTCTTTAGACTCCTTAATTCACAAACCTTCGTTTCCCAGTGCTCTATCACAACACTCCAATCTATTCACACACCAAAAATTCCAGTTACCCTCTTCAATTAGACCATGATTTTCACTTAGCCTGATGAGCATTCTGTATACCCCATAACACTAATCCTTGTGGGGTAACTAAAGCTTCCTTCACTCCCTTTCTCTCACCTCAGTTATTATGCACACAATTCGTTTAAACACCTCGTAGCAACCAAAAACCTCAAGGGATGAGCACAGATTGGGCGGAGAGAATGAGAGGGTATTTTTTTTTTGCAATTGCAATGGTGCCCAAGCTGCATGCTCATTTAAAATTGAACAAGTGTTGGGCTGGGGTTGGGGGTGTTGAGCCATCGCCACCAGACGAGCCAAATCGCATTTAAATGGAAATAAATGTTGTGTCCAAACAATTTACAAAAACCAATTTTACAATGTAATGCGTTCAGAGTTCCCAAAATGTATGTGGGATGTTCAACTCCCGCCACAGCACTCCATGAGTGGAGCGAACGTGTTCAACAGCGTTGCGTCGGACAGAGGCAGAGGCAATGGATGTTCTTTTTGCGCACGGTCGCCACGTTGCCACACGGCAGCCATTGACACAATTGTCGCCGCTTCTCAAACTTTTTTCACAATTATGAGCCAAAAGCTGGGACGATGATTAGAGTGAAAAGCGGCAACCTTCAACGAAAATTGTTGTATAATTTACAAAAGCCAACCGAAAGTGCTGCGAAAATTTTCCAGCTGCTGAGAAGAAGTGAGAAAATTTTAAATGCAAGCATCCACAGTTTTTATGGCTCGCTTGTTAGCAATTTTCGTTCGCAGAGAGTTATGGAAAGAGGTGGTTAGTGGTGGAGGTGGAGTGAAGGAGGATGGATGGAATCTCTAACCAAAATTGAGTTATCAGTTTGTTGGCTTTGGCCTGGCCATGTGCTCGGGCTGATTGCGTGACAGCTGCTGCTCCTAGACAAGAGCTGGTATGAAGAGGATGGCACAAAAAAAGTCCATCTAACGAAATGGCACAGCTAGAAAAATGTCAAACTACGTGATTTTTATGCGAATGTAACTGTCAATACGTTGCAAACATCATGGAATTGGAATATAGAATGGGTGTACATAGTGCACTTTTCACACAAAAAAAAAGAAAAAGAAGGAGTGTTGTACATATATATGTATTAGCCCCAACTGTGGTTTTTATGCTATGCGGTTTATCATGAGCAGCGAATGAAGTGAAGCTAATTTAATGTCAATGTTTGGTCAGGGACAGCTAGAGCAGCACTGAATGTGTGAAGGGTGGTTGGGGTTGGAAATGGCACAAGTGTTGATGGACCTGGCTTAAATTTTGTTACGAAAAATGCAATATTTCAAAATTTATGTTATATATGAGACTATATGGTTGCTGTTCTTAGTAAGAAAAGCCTTCACTTCACTCTGCCACATCCAAACCGCCAACTTGTTAATCATAATTAACAAATTCTTTGGTCCAGCAATTTGCCAACATTTGCACTCACATTTTTATCATGCCGGTGCCTTCACTTAATGAAATGCAAAAAAAAAAAGAAGAATAAAAATTAATAGTAATTCTGCATAGCAAAGTGGTTTGGAGGTGTGGCAAGTGGAGCTGCTAGAGTCCTTCATTAACACAGCACGGCGAAATGTTAATAGATTTTGCATGCAGCCCTCTCAGACTAACCAACATTGCAAAGGAGAAACAAAAAATGCAAATACACCGCATTGCCTGCAAAATATGCAAATTTTTTTCCTATTTCGTTCCAGAGAATTTATTACAAGACTCTGCAGTTTCGAATTTCATTACAAATTGATTGGATTAAGCCAGACATAATTACAATGCAGATGAAACATGGCCAACGTGTCCCCTGGATTGGGCCATTTGTTGTTTAGATTAACCCAAAAAAAAATATGAACGAACTGAGCCAGAGAACTGGACTAAAGTTTCTTATTGGAAATTTTTGCATTTAACACGTTTCCGTTGCCCGCTCAGCGAATTTGTGCAACGACTCGAGTGCAAAATGCAATTTGAGGCCAAACTACGTGAGTTCGTTTAGTTTGAAGAGTGCGGGGGTGGGTGGGGGGAGGTGTCCAAAAGTATGCTTTGGCCAGGACTAAATTGTCATGCCAAACAGCTTCTGGACGACTCACAAGTTTTCGTTTTAGCAAAAGCAATAAGCTTCCATTCGACAAACAACTTTCCGGTGTAACTCAATGCGCATTTTTCCAGTTTTCGCACTTGTTTTGCCCAACGGGTGGCAAAATGGGGAAATGCCTTTGACATTTGGACTTTGAAATTATAGGCCGCTTGAGATGCTGATGATGGAGCCTCCTTATCTTAATTTGCATACAATTTATTAGCCAAAAGGAAGCCCATCCCCTTCAGCAAGCTCATTAAAATGTTTTGTTATTTGTTTGGAGGCTTGAGGCATTTTTGCTTTGTGGTTTACTCCTTTCATCATTAGGTGAAACCAAATCAGCTTTTGGGTTTGATGATTTATTTGGATTTTCATTTAATCGAATTTGCTTACAATTTGGGCAATAATTTTTAAGGCTTCAAGGCTTGCGAGGTTTACTTTAATCTGTAATTGATACATTTAGGTAGCTTAGAGCCTTACGTTGGGCGCCAATTATATAGTTCAGTAGTGTTATGTTGAAATTCGAGTCTGTAAGGCTTGTATAGTGCAATGAAGGGCCCCCACATTGGGCGCCAATACCACTTTAGAGTGACTGAAATTTGATGAGATGACTATTTAAATGCTTGGAAGTCAACTTTGAAAGGATGTTTCTTAGGCTGTGATTAGCTCAGTGTGGCCAGGGCCACAAACAGAAATATTTACAGAAGTGCCGGGACGCCATGAGTGCAGGAAATAGATTAAGATACAACTCTCTTGATCTGTTATTATTAAGTTTTCCGATCTCACCAAATTAGATGGTAGAAGCAAAGACCAATATAATCTCTAAGATGAGTAACGCCATTCGTTTTTTTTTGCACACGATTTTTTCGTGCTGGCTCTAGAGCTGGCTCCAGGCTCTCTTGAAATTTGGTTCAAAAGCCAGAGAGAGAGAGAGCGATCTAGAGCCAGCCGCTCTCTTGTACGTATACAGCGACAGCCGACGACTGTATGTGTGCCCACGTATTCTCAAGCATTGTTAATCTGCCTGCATGTATTCGTTTTGTACAGCAAAAGGAAGCGCATTCGTCGCCAACAAAAAAACAGCTGCATATTGCAAAACCATTGTATGGCCGTTCGGCATCTTAGAGATTATATTGGTTTGGTAGAAGGGTCAAATATTTCGGACCTCGGGTACATGGTAGCAATGATGGAATAATAAAAACAGAAATTCACTCAGTCCGCCCCATTCGCAGCGCCCCAGGTGACACCATAGTGGGCACGACGAAGTGGATGTGCCCCTAACCACAGCAAATTGAGGAAATCCTAGCCTTCGACACACGTGCCTGAAAATCTCCTATCCAAGGAATAACTAATAGCCAGTCTTAACAACATTCGCCTCGCCCCAAGTGAGACTAAGGCGAGCGCGACGAAGTGGTTTAAACTGTGGGCATAACCCACGCCATGTGCCCCCAAAACCCTCAGGTGATGACTTAGGGGGTTAAGGCCACACGGCGCGTACTGGAAACTTCCAGAAACAAAAGGATAAATTTCTAACCGGCTTAGTCCTACCAATGTGTAACGAACTCTAGCCTTAGAGGTGCTCGTCGAGTCGAGGGTTACAGAAATTTATTATTTCCTATAGTCGTGGTTGCTGCAAATAAATTCTCTAAACTACAATCCGAGGTTCCAATGTGTTCCCTTATGGGCTTTTTTCAGTATATTCTATGAGCAGAGCTCGCAAAAAACTTTGAACACTTTCAACGTGTCGGCAAAAAACAGTTTGGTTACAGACACAACGAAAACAGGGAGCGAAAGACAGTTTCAGTTCGGGTTTTGCTCAATTCTGTTGCTCTCAGAGCAAAGACTTTTTTCGTTCCTGTTTCTCTCCTGTCTTTCACTGACACTTTTGCCGAGAGCAAACTTCCAAACTGTTTTTTGCGTATGTATGCGTGACTGTGTGTTGCGCTCGTGTGTGTCTTTGTATAACGAGCGTCACACATACAAACAGCCTACCAAACGCACAAAACAAAAAACACTTTTCGCAGACACTTATTGTGTTCTGCTCATTTGCAGACAGTTGTTTAGTGAGCGCTCGCTCAAAACAGTTGCAGTCGGAGGTTGTCGGATGACCGACTCGTGTGTTTTGCTCAACCGAAAACACGTAACAGAAAACACATGAGATGGGAGAAAAAGTGTTCCGCTCAGAGAAAGACCGCTTGTGCTGCGTTTGTTTCTGTTTTTCACTGAGGCTGGTCGCATTGAAAAAAGTGTTAAGAGTTTTTTGCGAGCTATGTCTATGAGGTAATATTAATTGTAGGGATTATGCTAAATGTCTGTCGGAGTTTCCAGGGTTGGCTCCGATCATCTGGAAATTTCCGTGGGCGTCAGTACCTGGCTCCCTGGGTCTGGTACCAGTTACTCTATAGGAAATAAAAGTTAGATGTCGGGCTCCTGCCGGAAATTCTCACTCTGGGCGGTGTGGGCTCTCGGACTTATCCAAGAATTAGGTGGAGGCTCGATTGCTCGGTACCGTACTTCAGTTCTAGAGAGGATTGGCTATCTAAGAATCAGAGACGAGTAGAGGCACGACTGCTCCGTAGAGTATTAGAACTCTGGGGAGGATTGACTCTCCAAGATATACAAGAACGGGGTGAATGCACTACGGCTCCGTAGAGCACCCGATTATCGTCTAATACATCCGCCAATGAAAACTGCGACAGCAATGCCTCGAATATGGAGGGAAATTGAGGGAGGCTAAAAGACTTCGCTTCTGGCCGGATCATGGTCGTTTGTAGTACCAGATTTGAACACCGCGACATCCACAAGGCGACCTGGAAGTCCCCTGATCAACAAAAGAAAAACCAGGTTGATCACGTTGTGGCACATGCCGCACAGTATAACCCACGTCGAAAGCTGAACGTTGAGAAACTGCAATCACAACGGACATCCGAAGCCTACTCAACAAAACTCACCCAGTTGCTTAAGCAAACCCCACCTTGCCCTTCTGGTGTAGGCGAACAGTGGAAGCATATTTCACACTCTATGAGTAAGGCCGCCAAGGAGATTCTCGGATACCCCTCAAACACTCATGGTACGATGATGAGTTTCGCAGCACCACTGCAGAGAAAGACGTTGCGTACAGGAGAACTCTGCAGTCGGTTGCAACGCAGGCTGTTAAGGAGCCATACCGGGAGAAAAGGGGAGAAGTGAAGCGCCTTTTCAGAAGGAAGAGAAATGAGCAGGAAAGGCGCATGCGGGAGGAAGTCAAAGTGCTGTTCGGAAGGAGTGAGATTCGAAAATTCTGGGGGGCGTGGCACAATAGCACAAATGTACCAAAACCTATTGACCATAACCTACTGAGCTACTCACAAAAGAACCAAATGCCGCCTACACAGTACCACCAACATCCGCTTCGCCTCAGGTGAATCCATTGAAGACAAGACGAAGTTGTTAGCATTGCCCGCAAAGTCCTCACAAAGCGTCACCAACCCAAAAGTGAAGAACTAGGAGGGCACTCCCTCCGGTTGCCAAGACTCGACTGCTCGACGATAATCGCTTGCACTTTTTCCGCGCGTCTGTTTCAGGCCGCCAGGGTTGCCAATTTCTCGGCTTTTTCGTATTCATGGGACCATATCGTGTTCGTGATTTGACTCGTGATTTCAGCTGGTGATGCTCCGTGATTTGCAAGTTCACTAGGCTAGAAATGTTGTGACGCGGTTTCATTGAGTCCTTGAAGATCGTATTTTTTTCATTTTAAAACAAATCAGAAAAGCAATGGTTATATTAAAGCAGATGGTAGCCCCACGTCGGGCGCCATTTGCTTGAAAGTCAACTTTTAACTGGAACTGTTCTATTTGAGCAGCCCCACGTTGGGCGCCAGTTAAAAGCTAAGTAGTTTAAGGTAAAAATTAGAGTCTTTAAAGCTCGTTTTTAAGAAATTAAGAGCAACAGATCGGGTGCCAATATTACTGAAATTTGAAAGGATAACTATTTAAATTGTTCTATTAAAGTAGCCTCACGTTGGGCGCCAGTGAATAGCTGAGTCATGAAAGCTCG
Source organism: Lordiphosa collinella (assembly GCA_018904265.1). Classification (NCBI taxonomy): domain Eukaryota; kingdom Metazoa; phylum Arthropoda; class Insecta; order Diptera; family Drosophilidae; genus Lordiphosa; species Lordiphosa collinella. The sequence continues at coordinate 27,227 of JAEIFV010000653.1, forward strand.
TTTTTAAAATCCCAGGAGCTCATCAATTGAAGCAATTAAGAGCCCCACATTGGGCGCCAATATCACATTAACCATACAGAGACTCATGTAAAGAGACTGAAAAGCCAATTTCACCTTTATGTACATTTTTTTAAGGACCAACAACTGATTTGGTGTGCCATTTGCATATTATAACCAAAATTATGGCCATTTTTAGACTCACGTTGGGCGCCAATTGTATTTATGTTGCGTCACACAACATTAATTCCACCAATCTTTTCCCATTCCAAACATTTTCACAAATTTCCTTAAGCCACGTAAACTTTTTGCCTTTCAAATAAAAATCTCCCGTCAACAATGTAACTTAATTAAACTTAATTTACAACTCATTAACATATCAAAAGTTGGCCACTCCCTGCCCCCCTCCACCCATCTAGGGCAACACACTCAGTGGCACACACACAAATCTTGGCCTAGGCCATAAAAACCACAAAAGCAGACCAAAACCATGTAGCAAAAGTTTTGCCAACAATTGTCGTCGTCAACGAGCGATCCCCAAGTAAAACATTTGAACGAGCGGAAACGGAAACGCGAGCATACACACACACACACACACACGCATAAACATTTTCTCCCATAATTTGGCTCACATTCGCATATTTTATATCAACTTGAAGCGAAAATGCTTACAATAAAAAGGCAAAACCCAAATTGTTCACGACACACAAAACAAATCTATGCAGCATACAAAATGGCGCGAGAAGAAGGAGGCCAGAAGCCAGAGCAGTAGCAGCAGCAGCAGTAGGAGAAGGAGAAAGAGTGTAGAGTTTACTTTGTATATTGTTGCAAATTTCATTACACACGCGCCTCTTGCCTCAATACAATTTACAATCGCATGCATAACAAAGCGTCATGTGAGCGACAGGCAGCCAAGTTCTGGCCTCCACACTCCAAGCATCACTCCACCCGAATAGCAGCCGAAGCTACCAATTCCCTCTTATGCACTTCATTGCCTGGAGCTGATTTGGTACATACTCTAAACCAGAGGGTATTGAAAATAATTGGCAACGAAGGAAATGATTGAAATTATCTTTAATTTAAAAAAAAAATTGGGGGAAATATTTGGTGCAACTCACCTTCAAAAACGCAGAAACTTATTCGACTATGCAAGTGCGAAAATTTGTATTACTCATTCAGTCGATTTAGCTTTTCCATAGGTTAACACAAGAAACTTTTGTGACCACTGACTTACTTTTGTGACCAATGATTTAATTCAAAACGATTTAAACAAAACGTAGACAAAAAGCATAAGGCTGGGCATCGCTGCTCTAGTGTGTGTGTTCAATAAGCTCCGATAGGCCTGTTTCCAAGTGTAGTTTAAACGTGTTTTGAGGAAGAAGGCTCTTTTGACAAAGTACCTTAGATGCTTTTCAACTTCTTCGAATTTGATGAAACCCCAAACTTCGGCAGCGTAGCACATTATTGAGTTTTCCGTTGCTTGAAACATCTTATATTTTGTACTGGCGCTTACAGTTTTCTTTCTGAATACCGTTTTCCATGTGCTATTTATAGCGGCTTTGGAGTCTCGCAGCTTTTGCTCTAGGTGCTTGTGAAATGGCATATTCAGGCATGCTCTCAATTCCACTTCCACTGCAACTTTTCGGAAACGGAATTGATTCAGTTTCTTACAACACGAAAACGAAAGCGATTTTCGTTTTAAAAAGTTTTGCTTGTCGACCAGTGAAATGAAAAGTAATTGGCAAATTACGTACTCGAAAACTATCGCCGCGCAGTCGCATTGAAAATTGCCTTGGTTCTTGGCGCCAGCACTACACAGTTGTCTCGCTTCGAAGGAAGTTAAAACAACAAATCCATTGCTCATCTGCGCACGGCGCCTAAAAGTCGCACAAGCAGTCAGCCAAACAGGTGCTGTGTGCTCTATCGAGACGACTGCAAAATCAAATACATGCAGTATGTGTCTGACATGCCGAATGGAGCCTCGACATTAAGGGTTGTTTTTTCTGTTGTTGTTGTTGGACTGCTCCCAAACTCAAATCGTATTATTTATGTAATTTGTATTGCATTTAATTCCATTTCGAGAAATTGGCTGTGCCAGGCAAAATGAAACTTAAAAGTCAGCCTCTCTCAATTCCGACTGTTCCATTTTTGATCGTAGCGCTTGATTCTCTCGTGCCGATTTCGTTTGTCCCGTGGTTTGCCAAAAGTAAAACATAAGCAAATTCATTCAGAATTGAGAACTGCAAATCCAAACCGAAACGGAATTGCGTTCGGCTTACTTTGAAGAACATGCCTAATTATGTGTGACAGTCCCGTCCAGGCTCTTGTCTTCATTGTTCGATGGGAGTCCTTGCCCGATAACCTTGGACTTTGATGTATTAATTTTAGGGCTCCATTTTTGGCAATTTCTATTTTTGCATCTATCATTGACTGTAGCATTTCGGGGCAGTCTGCGAAAAGGACCATGTCGTCAGCATTTTTTAAGGTTTTGTACCATCTGTACTCCACCCGGAAGATCTGCAGCAATATCATTGACTTATAGACAGACACCCTTGCCATATTTTGAGAGTCGTATTAAACCTTTGCGACAGACAGAGTACTGCCATTCCTCACAGCCGTTTTGTAGTCAGACTATAAACTTTTCAATAGTTATATTCAGAATTTTTTGTTGATATCCCGATGTGGCCTAATTTGGTATAAAAGGCCACTTTGAAGTCTATGAAAAACCAATACAGTTTTATTTTCTTTTCCAGAAAGCCTTTGCCACCGTCGTAAGTACGAATTAGCAGTTGAGTACTCTTTACGAAAGCCAGCATGGCAAATTTAGGTGGATTTTACGCATTTGCATAGCTCACGCTCAAAGTGAGCAGTGCAAATTCACCAAATCTACCTGGTTTTGCAAAAACAGGAACATGAGAAAACGGCCCTTAGACTGATTTCTACAATAATTTCTTGCTTTAATTTAAAACTCAAATTATCTATATATTAATATGCTAAGAAATTTTCATACGAATGTACGGCCCCCTTTTTAGCATAGTAAAACAAATTCAATAAACCCAACATTTGTACCATATGTTTGTATGAGTTTTTAGACCCCGCCATTGTAAAAAAAAATTAATTTTAGATCGAATTAAAAGTTGTACCAACACATACACACACTTTACACAGATAGGTGAGCAGACCAGCGCATTGTTTTTGTTTCAAACAACAACAGCAACAGGCCAACACTCATTGTGTGCTTTGCTCAGTTGTACTTTGAGATTTGTAAACAGAGAGAGTGGCTCTCTGTGCACTCTCTCTGTAAAGAGACGATCAACGGGGAAAAAAGCTCCTACGCATATTTTGTTTTTGTTTAAAGCAGACTTACAGTTGCTGGTCTAACTGAAATCCAATTGACGAGAAATTTTTGTGCGAGGCAAGTGCTGCTAAAAAATTGTATTTTGGAGCGTAAAAAATAATTAATATTCTTAAAAAATTTGCTATATTGCTTATCCTATTGATATGTTCGTGTTCCTTTCTAGCATAGTAATGTTGGAGTGAGTATTAAGAGCAAAACAAAAAAATTGTATTGCTATTATTTATTGTTTTGTAGCGAATTAAAGAAACGGTGACATGCAGATGGCATTAAATTCAATTGACTAAACAAATTAGTGCGAAAATAGTCGGTATTGTTCGGGAAATTCGATGAGATACTGGAAAGGTACATTTTAAGGAAACATACAATAATACACCGAGCACAATTGGAGACTGTGCTGTGATTTTGAGATCGAATCGGTATTCCATCGAATCGGAAATACATCGAATCTATGGATTTATTGACTGTGGTAGGTTCAAAAGAATGTATAAATTTTGTCTCTTCACACCATCTTTGGAGCCATCCCTAAGCATCATTTCCCAGGCTGTCGGCTTCAAAAATAAAGAAATGCATTGAAAATTGCTTTAAGACTTACACTTTACCCAAAAGACCAAACTATGTTAAGTTAGTTAATCAAATGTTGGCTAACTGTTCAAAATTGGAATATATGTTAATCAGGTACAATTATTTGTGGACCAAAAACTATGCAAATTTAAGACTTTTTTGACATATTATTTTAGACTTAAAAGTGTACATCCTTTAATGTTAAGTGTTAATTTGTTCGATGGTCGAATTTCGAACACAGGGCGAGCCTAGTTTTATTTATTTAATTTTTCAGAGTATTTCCAAATCGTTCATAGCAAACTGTCACTTGCATTCCGTTTTCTTTTGTTTGTGATTGTGCAAGTCTGTCGCCAGTGCGTCTCTTGCCGTTTTCACTGTACATGACAGTGAGCTTAATACATTTTGCATGGCATACTTTTCGGCATGCGCACGAATTGTCATCTCCCCCACGAAACTTATCGTTTTACTGAACACATCTACGTATATATAAGCATAACTAACTCCCTTCTCTCCCCTCTATTTTCATTATAGCTGCAGCAGTATGCCTCCAAGTATGCATTTGGTTATCGCATACGTGATTTTCATACCGGCAACGATTTTGGACATAAGCAAAATCGTGATTTGCATGGCGTGACACGCGGTCAATATCATATACTATTGCCAGATGGACGTATACAGAATGTGATTTACCATGCCGACGATACGGGCTTCCATGCGGATGTGAGTTTTGAGAGCGGCATCAGCAAGCATTAAGGACTGAGAATGCGAAACGGGGCTGAAAGTGCAATTTTTTATTAGATTTGTTAGATAATATTAAGTTAATGTAAGTAAGTGTCTGTGTGTGTGGACTCTTTATACAAAAGCAGAGTCTTTCGACATGACAATAGAAATTCTTATTGGCTATATATTTTCGCCAAATGAGCGAAAATGCTGAAATAGCCAAGATTTGGAGAAAATTAAGTGAACACAAAGAACATTTTAGTTGGAAAAGAAGAAAAGCTTATAAAAAAAGTTAAACTAAACTAGGCTTCAATGAAATCATGTTTTAATGGTCTTTTGCTAATACTTAAAAATTCTTAGAAATTTCGTTTAGTTGATTTTAGTTTAATGAGCCTTTTAAACTCTCACACTTAATGTTTTAATTGAATTGGCTTTTAGAATTGAAAAATGATTGCCTTACTTAAGCGCACAATTTCTGTTATTTGATTCAAACTGTAGTTGCACAAGTTTTTAATGTATTTTTAAGCTTATCGTATGAAATATTAATTAATGCCAACAACCCAATATGTCTGATCAATGTGCAATAAACAACCAGAAAATAAAACACACAAATTAAGCATACATAAAATTAAATCAATATTAAATACTTGTTTATTTTTTTTATTTTTTATGGAAAATAGTGAAATCATTTATCACGGCGGCTTGTTTAATTAGAAATACGAGTACAAATGTGGAAATTATTGTACATAAATAAATGAAACAACTTTCAACAACAAGGTGGCAAACGACAAGGTGGCGCACACAAAAAACCTTCAAATTGGCAGATGCGCTGTGCTTTACGCTTCAATTTCATATCCATAATTGACTTTTAAATTTTTGTTATTGTGCGTTAAACTGATGCGTTTAAACAATTATTCAAGCCTTGCCGCCTGACCTTTTTTTCGTGCTTCCGCTTGGCCGTCTTGTGTTGGACTTTAATTAAAATTGTAGCGAATTTGCTACATTTCTTCGCTGTGCCATCATTTATCATCGATAAACGCGAAGGTCAAGTTTCAGGTTGGTACTCTCGACATTTGTTTGGCTTGTACTTTAATTAATTGGCTCGGCTTGGAAAATGGAATCGCCTCATCATCATCAGCAGCGGCAGCGGCGGCGGCGGCGGCTTCATCGTGATGTACTTGACTTCTGCAGCTTCGATGTCATCGCAGATATACGCAAAAATTGAGAATTGGCATCGGCATCGGCAATCACATGTGGCTTTGCTACCATTTAAAGTTCAATGTTGCTAACAATTGTAGAAACAAATTTCAACAATTTGTTTGCCACTTTTTCGACTTGCAGTCAAAGTCATCCGCACCTTAAAGTTGTATGTTGCCGCAGCAGAAGTCGCTGGCATTATTTTTGCGGCATTTTTGTTATTGCTTTGAGTTATTTCTTTTTTTTAGGTTTTTTGCGGTTTTTCATGACTATCATGCAGAGCTCATTAACTAATTTAACTAGCCGAATGCACAGTGGAACCAGGAAATCTAAGGTATAGAAAATGAACTAAAAATATTGATTTGCAGTAACCAGGAACTGCTTTCAGTTGGGAATGAGCCTAACATATTTTCCTATCAAATATATGCAAATAAAATGGGAAGCTTAAAAGCATGGTAAGCATTTCCACCAGGACATATGTGAGCATTCATTTATGAGTCAATTCTAGCGTTTTCAGATGGTATTCGTAATTTTCATAATGAAATTTGGTATTCTTTAGCAAGTTTTGATGTCTATTTTGAGTAGAAGAATTCAATTCAGTGATCGGCAATGCGAGCAGTGATGTTGCCACCAGCAACTGAGAAAAAATTCGTATAAATATACAGAATATAGGAAGAGAGCTTTAAAATGCTTCTCTTTATTGCTCGGCCGCTGCTGAAACCTCCTGCAGAGCTCGTTCCTTGAATGTGGTCAACCCAACGACAACTTTTTCTGTGCTGTTTTACAAATCCTATTGTTCCTTCAGAAATTCTGTTAACGTCTTTTGCTCCCATTAGCGATCACTGCCTAATTATTAATATTTTTATACTCTGTAACACACAAAGGAATCCTCGGGAACGAACTAGCTGATGCAGCTGTCAAAGATGCGTCAAAGTCGCCCACCTTTACCGTCGTTCCCTGCATAGATCGTGACATACAATAAGCCATACAGTCCCAGCTATACACCCGTACTGCGGACAACTGGGCAACTTTTCAACACAACTACAAGGCTTTCAATCAAATCCTGGAAAAAATCCGATACCACGCAGACTGTCATCGAAATAAAAGTCGAGTATTTGTCCGCCTTCGTATCGCACACTCCACCATTACCAATCCCCATTTACTCACTGGAGAATCCAAGCCGCCTTGCCACCTATGTGGACAAGAAATATTATAAATACACTTATTGGATAGCTGCCCACACCTAGAGAAAATCCGGAAGGTCCACTTTCCTGCAACCCTACTCTCAACATACCTTTCCATAGCCTCCAAAGAAAATATAGACAGAATTTATAAATACCCCAAACATTGTAACCTATTAGAACATATTTAACAAGAAAGAAAGTCGGTCAAGCCCGACTATAACATACTCTGTACCTGTGAATATCGTTCACCCAATCTTTAAAATTACTTCAGCGGATCAATAAAGAATCCCGAATATTATATATGTCCAGAAGGTTCGAATCTTCTATATATATATAAAACTGTTCAACCTGACTAACTGACTGACTGGTGACCATCGCACAGCCTAAACGGTAAGAGCTTGAAGGAATTTATGAAGTGAAAGTGCGTGCTAAGACGGGGTTTTGGAAAATTCCACCCGGAAAGCCGGAAAAGCGTCGGGAAAGTTTGTATGGGGAAAATTTTATTTTTCATCCGATTGACTTGATATTCGGTTTGTAAGCATAGTATGCAAAATAATGGGACACGTGTTTTCCCGATTTCAGAAAATCCGCCCAAAAGGAAAATTCTCGGAAAATTCGATATGCAAAAATATATTTTTCATCCGATTGACTTGAAATTCGGTTTGTAAGGACAGTAAGTGAATTAAATTGAAATGCGATTTTCCGATGCTGTAAAATTCGACCGTAGGGTCGGGAAATTCCCGGAAAAGCGTCGGAAAAGTTTGTATGGGTAAATCTTTATTTTTCATCGATTGAAATTCGGTTTGAGAGGAAAGTAAGTGAAATAAATTGAAATGCGATACTCCGAAGTTAGAAAATTCGACAGTAGGATCGGAAAATTCCCTGAAAAGCGTCGGAAAAGTTTGTATGGGTAATTTTTCCATCCGATTGACTTGAAACTGGGTTGGTAAGCGAAGTGTATGAAATAATTCGACACGTATTTTCCCGATTTCGGAAAATCTGCCCGCAAGGAAAATTTCTGGGGAAATTCGATAAGCAAAAATCAATTTTCCATCCGATTGACTTGAAATTCGGTTTGTAAGAATGGCAAGTGAAATGAATTGAAATGTAATTTTCTGATGTTGGAAAATTTGACCTTAGGGTCGGAAAACTCATGGAAAACTCAGCAGCCGAAACCCGATTTTCATCCGATTGGCTTTAAACTTTGTTTGTAAGGAAAGTATAAGAAATAACGATGACGGTAACGGCAACGATAACGATAGCGATAACGATAACAATAACGATAGCGATAACGGAAATGATAACGATAGCGATAACGACAGCGATAACGGTAACGATAACGATAGCGATTGCGATGGCAATAACGATGACGGTAATGTTACCCAAAGCCGGTCGGAAAACCAATATTATATCGGTTTTATGTGATGTCAGTATAGACTGACGGCGGCGTAGCGAAGCGCGTCGGGATATATGCTAGTCTTTCTATAAAACTGTGGGAGATATGACGTTTTTTCGATATTGCGGGGGCGGGAGGGGGCGTGACCAAAATTGAAAATAAATTTGATCTGCCTGCAAGTATAAGAAACATATGTTCCATACATGTCAAACCTCTATCTCTTACCATCTCTAAGATCTGTTTGCTCATACGGACATACGGACTGACACACAGCTTAAACTTTTCATCATAGTACTCATCTTTATGACTATATGATTTAACGAATATATATCTGGAACGAATCTACAAAACTGACGACTTATGTTTTTGTGGTGAGACCTATTCTTGAGTTTGGATTATGTGCCTGGTCTCCACACTACCAAAAACTTCAGAATCAACTCGAATCTGTACAGAAACAGTTTTTAATTTTCGCCCTCCGTGGCCTAAATTGGGATTCTAATGGCCACCTACCACCATAAGAGAGTAACTAGACTACGCTTATTGGATCTTCCAACCCTCAATAATCGTAGCACTTACATTAGAGTGCTTTTTCTTCATATGGTTCTGTCAGGTGACTCAAGTTTTGGTCATCATGAACCCTTTCGAAACCTCTGTCTAAACTAAACCTTCCTGTAAACTCTTCTCTGCTAGATGTAAGAAACATTCTAATGTCAAATTTAAATTCCTAATGTTCACTAATCAGTTTGACTGAACTTTGTTAAACTATAAACAATTAACATAAAACAAATCTCTTTATAAAATGAGTTAATTCATTCAAAATCTGTGGGCTATACAAAAAAATTATCTGTCAAGTAGAGAATTTTCTATCATTCAAAAATCCAATGCATTTCAAGACATTTGAAAAATGAAAAGAAGAGTGCTTCAAACTGCTAAGTTGATAGCGGAAATAACACTTTAAATGCGCCAAAATGTACATCTCCTTCACAAACTTGTTCGCCTCACTGTTTTCAGCCAAAATAAAAACTTAGAACATGATCTTTATAATTTTCGACAGTTTAATTGTTTTGACATTAAAAAGGTAACAAAAATGATTTGCTTTTCAAATTCCAAACCCAAATGCCTTCCAAAAGGCCTGCTTCTCCACTCACATGCTTTAAAAAATACTTGAACATCATCCTCATTATGATCATCTTGAACATCATTATTAATTTGGGCAACTCGCAACGCTCGCATTGCCAATTTGGTGACTCCGGCTCTGTGCTCTGCCATGATTGACATTAATTGCCAACCCGACGACGACGACGACGACGCTCACATGGCACGAAGACTGCACTAGACTGCACCACACTGCACTTCTTATGCGTTTTTGTGCAATTGTTATTTTATAATTAAGCAATTCGTGGGTTAATTAAAATTTGACAAGTGCCTGCCAGAAAGATTTATGAAGGTTGCCCTCAAAACAAAAAGTACAATTCATGTGAATCGCTTGCATTATAATTATGGAATTTTATATAAACCAAAGCACTAGAAAATTCTCAGACCAAGCCCAAGAAAATTCGTTTTTTTTTCTTTATATTCGTCTGCCAGGCATATGAAAAGAAGTTTTTTGGCGGCGATAATAAAATCCCATTTAAGTTTGACGATAAGTTTTTTGACCATTAGTCGTTGGGTGGGGGGCAGGAGCAGCCGCCGCTGTCATTGCAAGTTTACTTCTAATTTTCTTTTTTTTTTTTGTGCATTTTTGAAGCCAAGCTATGGAGCCAACTTTTTTGGGTGGGCTCATATTGCAATTGATAAGCAAACGGAGGCGTGGCAAATGGCTTGGAAACTTGGCTAAAGCTGGGCCTTAGCTGCTGTTGATAAATGAATGGTGGCTAAGGGGGCTCTTGAAATTATCGTAATGTGGGAGAGGTTTGAGGGCGGAGTTGTCAGATGCAATTATAGGCTTGATATGGCTAGTTTATGGAACTACACTTAGAAAAACACGGGTGTGTGAGTGCTAAGATGAAGGGGATTGAATTGGATTCGTTTGAAACTAAAAAATGGTTAAGAATGTCAGTTTTTGAATCAATTAATTGTCGTACTACAAAAAATTAAAAATTGTTTTCTTAATTCGAGTAAAAAATCTCTTCAACTTAAAAGTTCTTATTGAAGAACGCCCGAAAATAAACTTTCATTCCACTGCTCACTGAATGCAAAATATAATGGAGGCCACACACTTACAAAGGAGAATGGCTGTCTTAGGCTGTCCTTTTGGTGTTTTGTGCGCAAGCTGCCTTTGGAATTCTTAAACAGTTTTGCCGTCGCTGGCATGGAGAGGCTGCTCTTTGGATAGACATTTCAGGCTCAAGATCGCTGATGAGTGAGGATTTGGTCCCTCATGAAACGCGTCCGATCAACCTGAAGCCTTTGTGGTGTGTGCCTCTGTTTAAAGTTATGCCAATAGCATAACAAGACCTCGAGCCAGGAAAAACTGCAAGTTTTCCAAGAATATTTTTACCAAATCTGAGAAATAATAAGCAGGCAAAGATCTGCAAGATTGCCTATATGCTATGTGACCTGACACCCAAGATAAGCAGTCAAATCAAATACTCACTCATTGTCGTACTAGTCTTTCTGTGAATGTTGTCCTGTTTGATCGGGTGTCAAATTTGTTTTATCTAAATCAAAGGCAGGCAAAAAATACCTTTACATTTTTGCATTGGTGTGTGGGAGAGCAGCGCAAAAATTGCTCTCAGCAAGCAACGCAGCGGCGCTTGTACAGCTTAAACTATGTGTGTCAGAGCAGCGCTGCTTAGAGAATTTTTGTGTGCACACGAGATAGGAATGTGCCTGTCCCTGATCTAAATACTTCGTCTGCGGTTTTGTTGGATGCAGTGTTCTTCGCTCACTTAAGCAAGTAGAATTTGTTTGCTCTCGCTTATTTTGATTATAAAAAGTAACGACAAATGCCGTAGAATTGTTCTTGTAATGTCAAAAGACAGAGAGAGCGACAAACCCAATCAACACTCAAGTTTTTGCGCTCTCTGCTAGCATAATGCTAGCTGGATATCGGGACACAACAGTAAGCCCGGAAAAAAAATAGCCGACGAACTGGCACGCAAGGGCTTTTTTTTGTACAGGGGGAAAGCATTGAAAGCCGGATAGTGTGGGACTTGGGACCGTCTCACCCCCTAAAAAACACCCCCAATCTCCGTTTCCCTCTCGAGGTACCACCGCAAAGTATTACTTCATGACGGCCCCCTGACATGAAAGCCTGGACTGGATTCCTATCTAGGATTTGAAGTCATTCTGCGCTATCTATCAGCGAAATAAAAGCAGACCAATTGTTTTGCGAGCTAAGTAGAATACCCATCAAGTCATTGACTATGAATGGTCTCCCAATCTCTAAACTTAGCTCTTCCCGTTCAGCAGAGAATCTAGGACAGGCAAAAAGGACAGGTTCAGCGTCTTCTAGGATACTTACAAAGTGTGTGCAAATAGGAACAGTCTCGTGCTTAAGTAGGAGTAGGATTTGAAGCATCCATGTCCCCTCAGTGCTTGCGTCATGTAAAAGTCGATTTGCCCGTCGTGTCCATTGACCGTTAGAGTAGTCTCCATCTTTTCTCACAGCAAGAGACTCTTCACGGCGTACAGGAGGCGCGTAATTCTGCAGGCTTTTCCTGCGAGCAGGTCTAACGGGGCATGCCTGCTAGGATCAGCGCAGCGTCCTCGGAGACGTTGCGGAAAGCGCACAACTCTCTAAGTGTGTTCCTGCGTTCAGCAGACTTGCACTCCCGGCTATTTGAGGTTACCTCCATTGCAGCCCATTGTCACGCAAGGGTTGAGCCACCTTAGAGACCTCCTTAGAAAGGAAGAGAATACGCTTAAAACAGCCTCCTGGGTGAACACCAGGGCCATGAGACAAGCAAAAGCATTAATAGCGAACCACAACTTCAAAAAGTTCAAGAAATTGATGCAACCCTTGCTTAGTCACCTGAACAAGTAGGGAATACCAAACACACAACAATGTAGATTTTGTAAAGAGAACGAGGAGTCCTCTGAACATAGTATATTAACACACTGCGATGCTCTAAGCGTGGTGCAGATTCAATAGATTTGGGGAACAAAGCTTACACCCCTAACCAGGTAAGCAACCTAGAACCCACACTAAACCTAACACTCGTATAGGAAATTGGGCTTCTAAGAGATATTCTGATCTCTCAGGTTTTAATGTGGGCACCTGCCATGATGGCTTAATTCCACCTTACCCTGACGCACTGAAAAGTGCTTACGATACAATGACTCTGAATGGTGACGTTAAATTTGCACCACAGGGTGACCGAAGTCCACTGGTCGCAAGTGAAAAGCTCACTGGTCGGGTGTGACTTTTCCCCTTGGTGAGGGGCGAGGTTAATCCAAAACCTCGGCTGATCTTTGGGTCATACCCATATCGAGCCTCATTTTGAGATTCTCCCACTAAGGGGGTTAACCGCAATGTGAACAGCCTAGGGCTGCTGTTCATCCGCTGTTACCAATCGCTTTTCTATTTTTAGCCCCGAGTACCGACTGGGGTCCGCAGGGTTGTCAAGCCCGTCGTTATGTCCCTCACTCATCAGGCCCCTTGCGGAAAGTAGGAGGGCACAATAGATCAGGAATGGTGTATTATTGGCACTGCAAGAGCGAAGCACAAATTTGCCACGAGTAGAGTAATAACTGCACACATTTTGTTGCAGTGGTTGAGTCACTCGGGTGTGAAAAGTATCAAGTACTTATGCAACGCACTAGTAGATGCAATGCACTCGTACAGATCTCTGCTAAGTTGGGTAAGAATGATACATTAACTCAGTACACCATCGCATTGCTAACTTGTTGGTTGTGATTAATTGAATTCAGTTGAATTCTGCTCAATTCAAGTACTTTTAGAATATTTGCGATGAAAGTTTAGCGTATTGAGTTTGAATTAAATTTTCCAGGAATTTTTTCCCTTAGTGTAGATTTTCAGCCTACAGTGAGGTCTTCTACTTTTTACTTATTTCTCATTTTGTTTGATTTCGTTGTCAAATTCTGCTGTCGGGTGACGCAGCCATTACAACCGAAGCATTAATTCGTAATTAATCTCGTGGTGCACTTTAACGTAACCAAAAGTTCATTATTTTGATTTGATTATTGCCCACGGTGTCGCTTAGACACAAACACACATACTTATTGTAAATTTTTAGGCGGCAGCGTCTGTGCTAATTCCATTCTTTCGTACTATACATAAGCTATACAATAGTGCAATGCGCTCTCTCTATCTCTATTTCTTTTCTCGCATGCATTTTGGGCAAGAGCAGCAGCATTTGGGCGTCTTCTTTGGCTGCCTGCCCATTCGCATTATAAGGTATTAATAGGATCTCGAGGCGCACGCATTGATTCTGTCGCTAATTCGGCCTCAAACTCCACGAACACTTGGCCCTAACTTACGCATAATTAGTCGCTAACTAGAACTCGACGTAAACAACATTGGTAGTTTCAGAAGACACTTGGTCGTTCAGTAAAACTAGCAGACATTTGGTCTCGACTCCACACGCAATCACCCTTATTCGTTGTCTCGGTCTCGCAGTAGACGATCACGATCGTGGCCACTTTATTTGGAAATAAAATGGTATAGTTCGCATAAATAAAGCTTGCTAGTTCAAGACCTGCTTAAATTGAGAATTTTGTAGTTAGATCAAGAATTTTCATACTGGAATTGACAATGCGTTTTCATTTAAAATATTCTATAACACTTCGAAAAGTTAAATTTTCCTGTATAAGGTAAACTTTTTGAGACGTCTGAAGAATATCCGTTCGTAACCGTTTGCGTATGATCGTATGGTCTCAAACAACCTAGATCTCAGAAATGGTCAGAGGTTTATCAATCGAATCGGCAACAATGTATTCAATCTACATAAATCAGATCGAAGTTTATCTGTGAATACGCCTTGGCCACGCCCCTCCCGCACCCGCAATATCAAAAAAACGTCATATCTCCCACAGTTTTATAGATAGAAGGTTCGAACCTTTTGGTCATATTTAGTATTCGGAATTCTTTATCGATCCGCTGAAGGAATTTCAAAGATCAGACGAACGATATTCGAGTTACAAGGAAAACAAACAATTACGGGCAGCACCGGTCGCCACGGTGATGGGCATCACTTCACAGGTACCGAGTTTGATAAAGTCTGGCTTGACCGACTATCTTTATTGTTTCTTTTATTCTTTATAAATAGATTTTTCGTTGAAGTTTCGTGTCAAGTACAGATTTTTTCTATCCCTTCTCTCTCAACTCGGCTACTTGTTGGCCATCTAATGCAACGCTTTGTGTTGTCAGTCAGATCCAGGTGGGAATGGGCGAGATGACTTTATGTAGCTCTAAACACGTAAACAAGTCAACGCAGGTTACGGCTCAATCGCTCAACGGAGAGCTCCTCGCTGTGATTTCACTTCCACTTGCGAGCTAAATAAAAATTAACAAGGATAAATGATGTGAAAAGGCAGACAATGCGGGTAATTGTCTAGGAGCCTGGAGCGAGGCGAGACTTGCGTGTGCTTTAAATTGATTAAATGTGAAATTGGAATATGCAAATGCATCCCAGTTTGTAGTACGGCTATATGGGAATCTGGGCAATGGGCGTGTCCAACTATGTGGGGGCGTGTGCGTCCTGAGATGTGATTTATGTTAGGTACAAAGTTTTTCCACAAACTTTTTTTCCTGTTTTTTCTTTCGTTTTTGGGTGCAATGAACGGAAGTGCAGCGACTCAAGATGAACACCAAGAAGATGATGATGATGATGACAATGCCAAGGGTTGCAAAACTTGCGGAAGGTGTGAAAAAAATCTCGTTTAATTTGTCTAAAGAAAAGCCAAGCGCATGAAAATTTCCATTAAGAAAAATGGTGGCAAGCAGCGGCAACTGACAGGGTGAAACAAAACTTATAGCGAGAATAGAAAATAATGAAAGCAATCAAAAGCAGGGAGAAGAGATCAAATCAACGGGAAATAATGAGAGGAATAATCAAAGGGAGTTTAAGAGTTACTTGGGTTTGCTTTTCTGTTCACAAGATTTGAATTAATCGCTTAATCTGTTTAACAATTCTTATACCATTTATGTAGACCTAGCGACATTTAATTCCCCATCCAGTCCTCCCCCCTCACAGTCTACATTAAAAAATGCTAAGATCATCCCACACACCTAACAAAAATATGCAAATTATTTGGCACGTCTGGACCTTGCCGTAGACGCAGACTTCTTCTCACACCAAACACCAAAAGTCTGCACAACAATAGCAAAGATGGCCAAAGGCAATAAAATGCGGCAATTACATAGTTGGCTATTCTAATTCACTCATTTTTAGCTGGAAAGAGGTGCGCCTGCTACAGCCACAACAACAACAACAATCAACAGGTGATTCGCCTGAAAGGTGGCACGAAAACGCGCAAAACAAATTCGCGGAAAATCGAAAAAATCGAGAAGCTAAATGCAGAATTTAACTCAGAGTCCAAGTCTATTCTTTTAAATGTTAATTTTTTTGTTTTTGTTATTGCAACAATTCAATAACCAAACTCCGCTTCAAAATGTCAACAGCCAGAGCAGCAGATGTTGGTGCCACTTTTGGGCTTCCGTTTTTGTTACAAATGATCCACAAAATATGAAGAAACTGCAACAAATGTTGGAATCGGTGTCAAGTTTTTGATGTCAAAAGAAATGCTCATCATTACTTGCACTTGGCGCTTACATAAAAATAACCCCCCCTTCTCTTATTGCTCTAATTACATTTTAAATCATCTTTTTCGTAATCGCAGCTACCACAAAATGCACTTCAGCAATGCTTTCCGAGTGCTGCTCAAAGAAATGCTCAAGTGGGGCTTGAGTTTCGTTAAGGTGGGGGGAGAAGGGTTTTGGCTTAAAGTGTTTGGCTCCCATTGTTGTTGGCATTGTTAGCGGGTATTATGTTGTTAAGACAGTTTGACAGCAAGTTTACCGACGTACAAACCATACATTGTCAAGTGTCACGGAAATTGAAGCAAACCACCAAAAATGATTTGGAGTAACTTTTTTTCAGTGGATAAAAATCTACAACAAAAATTAATTTTTTTATTTGCGGTTTATGGAGATGAAAAACTGAGAAAAATTTGAATTTAAAGCGCCATTGCTTGGATACCCTTATGACTTAAGGTTTCCATCTGAAATAAATCTTTGTGCTATTTGGTGCATTTGTTTTGCATCTGCTTGTAGAACTTTACGTAGGCACCGATGTATCCGAAGGCAAATTAGGAATTCGTTACTCGAATTGTTTGCATCAACTCAGGGTCCGGCTCTAACTAAATGTCTATAGAAGAAATTTTGCTGATAACACAAGCTTACCAAATCAAGGCAACTTTTTAACCAGAGAAAAAAACAGATGTTCCTAATGAATTTTCGGGCGCAGAACTCTAATAAATTGTCCGTTTTCCCTCAGCACGTTAGGTTTAAGAGAAAAATTTGTTGAATGAGATTTGTTCAAGAGTTGTAAAGCCATTATTCCCCTATAAAAAGAATTAGCCCTTAAAATTCGTTCTGTCGACTCACCCTAAAATTTTGAAATATAACTTCTAAATATAATGGAAAGCTTTTCTTAACCAAAGGGCTACTTTTTTAGAATTAGAATCTAATTTCTTTCTGAATCATAGAAAACTATTTTCTTAAAATAAAAAATTTTTTTCTAATAAAGAGGTCCACTCCTTTCGTCCAAGTCCACCACCGGTCCAGGTCCAAGTCCACCACCGGTCCAGGTCCATCACAGGTCCAGGTCCAAGTTCACAACCGGTCCAGGTCCAAGTCCACCATCGGTTCAGGTCCAAGTCCACCACTGGTCCAGGTCCAAGTCCACCACCGGTCCAGGTCCAAGTCCACAACCGGTCCAGGTACACCACCGGGTCCAGGTCCACCACCGGGTCCAGGTCCACCAGGTCCAGTTCCGCTTCGCTTGAACAACACCCCAGCTGCTTTGATTAATTTTTATTGAATAAATAAAAATTTTCAGGGACTGACTGGGATTAGAACCCAAGACCTTTGCCGCGCGCAACGACGGCGGCCGCTAGGTTAGGCTTTTTCACAGCGTTGCAGTGGCACGTCTGAATGGACTACTTATATTTTTGCAGTGGAGCAAAAATTCCTGAAATCTAACACCTTTTTTTCTAAAAGCAATGGCTACCATCGCCATATTTTTAAGAAAATTTAGTCCTTTAAGGGCTACTATTCTCTAAAATTAAAGATTTATTTTGCCCTATTTTTAAGAAAAAGACTTTATAAAAATGCGCCCTAGTTATCAGAAAAATCTGGCCTTTTCTTGTATTTAGAAAAGTTTTTCTAAAAAAATTTTTCTATGGCATATTTTTCTTAGTTTCAGAAAACTTTTTTCTGTTTATTACAAAATTTTTCTAAATACAAGGGCAAATTTTAAAATAAGGCGATTTTCTAAAATTCATGGCGAATTTTTTTCTGAGTGTACACTTAGAAACAAGTAAGGGAACTGTAGTCGAGTGCACCGATTACAAAATACCCTGTTCCCTTGACTTCTTGTGTTTTCTAACACATACACACACACACTCACTCATACAGACACACGCACGTGCGCACGCGGTAACTGACAATTGCGTTTAAAGGGGGAGGGGAAGGAATTTTCCAAATCTGAAACAAACACGATTTGAATCTGGTATACGCCTAGCTACATGCGAAAATTTGTGGCTCTATCTCTTATAGTCTCTGAGATCGACGCGTTCATACGGACTGACGGATGAACAGACGGACGGACATGGCTAAATCGACTCGGCTGCTGATGCTGATCAAGATTATATATACTTTATAGGGTCGCAAATGTTTCCTTGTACCTGTTACATTCTTTTGCACAACTTCATGATCCCCTTTTCCCATTTTTAATGGGAACTGGGTATAAAAAGTGATTCCTTAAATTGTAGGAATCTGGTTTTTATGACCTTAAGTTTTCTTTTTAGGCAATAATTCGTTTCAAAATGCCATGCGGGTGTGGGCTACAGTTAATAATATAATTAACTGCAAGATTATACTATTTTATATTCTCTGTTTACAGGCATGGGCAGAAACGCGTAATGTAGTAGTAATGGCTGAGACGGCGGTGTCAGCGATTCTTGAAGTATTTCGAGGTCCCGAGCTCGAATCCCAGTAAAAAAATTTTAAATTTATAAAAATCCATTACGCACAGTAATGGATGTTGTGGGGGTGTTTGTCAGTGTCAGTTTTATATTCCCAAGGCTGGAAACTCCAACTTGAGAATTTCACGCGGTCCTATTTATTCAAAATGGCAGAAATATATCGGTGAATATTTTTTGGCAATTTAGTATAAGTAGTGCATAAGTAGTGTATAAGCCGTGTATCAACTCGCGCTTACGAAACTGATTGAGACGGCTTTCCAATCTTGTTCAAGTTCAAAGGTCCCGAGTTCGAGTCCCTCTCAGAGTAAGAAAAAAATTGATACAAATTAATATAATTCGTAGTTAATTACACAATAAATAGAGCTAAAATTCACAAACACTTTAAATATACGAATCTCATATTTAACGCTAAATCAATGGTGAAAATAGAAAAAAAAATAGGGGAAGTTAACCGGCTCCGGCCGAAGTTTTGTATATACTCTTGCAGCTTCCATTGAAAACAAAAAGTTTTTCTAACTATGACTACTTTTGGGACTTACTTTTCTATGGGACCTATACTATATAGATGTCTGATTTCGACCAATCTTGGTGAAATCATGGAAAAGCATAATGTACTGTTAATTACGAAATTTGGAGGCGATCCTATTTAAAACAAAAAAGTTTTTCTCACTTGAACTTCTTTTTCGACCGATCATTCATACTGCAGCTATATGCTATAGTCATCCGATTTTGATAAGACTTTGTAGAAATTTGTTAAAGTATATAATATAAGAATATGCCACTAAAAAGGACATTTTCATTATAAACAAAAAAGTTTTCCTCACTCGAACTAGTTTTTCGAACGATCATTCCTATGGGAGCTATATGCTATAGTCATCCGATTTCAACCAAACTTTGTAGAATTGTGTAAAAGTATATAAAATAAGTGTATGCCAATGATAAGGACGTTTTCATTAAAAACAAAAAAGTTTTTCTCATTAGAACTAGTTTTACGACTGATCGTTCCTATGGCAGCTATATGCTATAGTCATCCGATTTCGACCATACTTAGTGAAATCATGGGAAAGGATAGTAAACTAAGAAATACGTACGCTGGAGGCGTTTCCACTAAAAACAAAAAAGTTTTTCTCATTAGAACTAGTTTTTCGACCGATCGTTCCTATGGCAGCTATATGCTATAGTCATCCGATGTTCCGACCAAACTTAGTGAAACCATGGAAAGGAATAGTAAACTAAGAAATACGTACTATGGAGGCGTTTGCACTAAAAAAAAAATTTTTTTTTTTAGTTTTTCAACCGATCGTTCTCCTGTAGCACATCCGATCCGCCCGGTTCCGACAAATATTAAAGCACGGAGGAGATAGCATAGAAACAGACAGACGGACGGACAGACGGAAAGGCTAAATCAACTCAGCTCGTCATGCTGATCAAGAATATATATTTTTTTTTTTTGTTCGGAGATGCTTCCTTCAATGCGTTACAAACATCCGCACAATTTTATAATACCCTCTGCAAGGGTATAAAAATAAAAAAGTGTAAGTATTAAAATATCAGAACATATTTCGCTGAGTGCATGAAAATAGCGGGTACAATTGCTTAAACTCATATAAAGTTGGTAAGACGCCAAACAGCAAGACCTTTCCTTTCAAAGCGTTATAAAAAAAATAGCCACTCGAATCAGCAAGTTGAAAAATTCAGACTAGCGAAACTGAGCATATATTTTTAGCTGAAAAAATTTTAAATATATAGTTCAGGATTTTAAGTTAAACTCCTTTAATTTTATTGATTAAGTTTTGCGTTCTTTCAAAGAGAAAAATGTTAATCAAGGCCAATCGTAATCTCAACTTTCTTATGCCACCTTTGAGAGCATTACCAATTCGAATAGTTTTGCTCTACTTACATTTTGATTCACATTTGCCACACATCATCCTCACCTCACAAGTGGGCAATCAAATTATAACAGCCTCTGAAATCAGTCATCAAAAATAGATTGCTTTTAATTGTTATTTAATTGGGTTTTTTTTTTGGCCACACATTTTGCTCCCTCCAAGGTTAATAGGTAATCTTTGTTGGAACTTGATGCCTGACGGAAGGAAGCCGAGCTGGGCTGAGGAGATTGCACACGTATCGCCGTATAGATAACTTATGGTTATAGTTTTTAGCATGAGCCTCACGTCATAGATTGAATTTTGACACTTGTGCCAAATTTCACTTGCAGCCGCATCACGTACTGCGTTCTCAAAGTTGTTCTTGGCCCAAGACTCTGCTTTCTCAAAGGGCACCAGCAAATCAAAAAAAAATCTGACATTCCCAGTGACATTTTGTTTTTGCACTGCACCGCCTGCAGGAGGAGGAGTTTGGAGGAGGTTAAAGCCGTCATAAAATTTTAAATATCAAATTGTTTAATGAAGTCATTTCGGGCGTTCCAGCTTCAACTTGTTATACATCCGCCAAAACGATCATCGTCGTCAACATCATCAACATCATTGGCATCCCAGCAGCAGTTGTTGCCTCATTGCCACATTTTTCAATTCAACACTTTGTGGCTCTCTCACTCGCAGCGAAGAGCAATTTGCTCTTTTACCTCAATCGTTGAGTCATTCTGAGCGGGCGACCAAGAGAGCCAGCCAGCGAGCGGGAGAGCAGCCCAAGATGATCTAGAAGTTCAACATCAACATCATCTCAACACCAACTTGCCTCAATTGTTGAAACAACTTTTTCGTTACTTTTTTTGAGGTGCAGTTGGTAGTTGGCAACGCGCTGCCAGCGTCGCAGTCAACAGCGGCGGTTGATTATAAAAAGCAAGCGCATCTCCATTGTCTAACCTAATTCAAAACGTTCGTGTACTTCGTGCGGTTGGCCATAGAAAATCTAAACAGAAAATAAACAGAATTAAATTGTTTGAACAGGAGTGGCAAATTTTGGAACACCCTCCCCCCAAAAACGAATACCCCAACCCCTTCAAAACATCCCGTCAACTGAAAGTGAGAATTATTCAAATACAATTAAAATTTTTGTGTGTGACATTTGTGTGTAACGGAAAATGGAAAACTAAATCAATATTTTCAATAATTTAAAACCAAATTCAATTTACCATCACATCTAGAGAACTGTGGATACGAAAACCTATTCCCAAACTGCCATTTCATCCAACCAAAATGATGTCCTTCAAATCGTTTGTGTTGCTTGTAAGTATGAACACAGATTAAGGAAACTATTGAAAAATTTATCAAATTCCGTCAAAGGATGGGGGAGCTTCGAAGAATTCTTTAAATTTCTGGTGGATTTTAAGGGACCTCCTACTTTTCGGATTTTCCGAACTTTTCCAACTTCTTCAAATAAAATAAATGCTGTTAAACTGTTGTCAAAAAACCAACATATTCAGTAGCTTACAATGTTCCCATTACGCTTAGACAAATCTTCTACACATTTGTTACCAAAGCAGCCCCCAAAAACTACTTATTACCAAGCCAATTTACTTCCACTTAGCCTTGAGCTGCGCCTGAGAGCAGGCTACATATATGAAATCGAAAAAAATTGCCAACACGCGCTAAATGGAAGGCTCTTCTAATCCAACTGCCGCTGCTGTTGCTACTCCTCCCCACTAAAGTGTTTAGCTGGCAGTTGTTGAAATAATCAAATATTATTGCTGCTTATTTGGGCGTATTTTACGTGTGCTCTTTCATATGGCAGATGTTACCACTTTGTGTGTGCGTGTGTGAATGTGTGTGTGTGTGGACTCAACATATAGTACGCCTAGCACTTAAGTGTCTTTGATTATTTGCAATTTGTTCGATTTTGCGTTGACTTTCCCCTTCGCCACTTCAACTGGATGTGGAAGTTATGCAATCGTTATCGTTACCATTGACGCCAAGTGTTGTTGAGTATTTGTCAGATGCTCGAAACTCTCAAGTTTATGAAGAGTTTGGTTTGATTTCGTTTCCTTGACTTGTTTTCTAACAAATCACATTTAAATGATGAGTCCACCAAAAGAAAAATGACCGCTCCTGTACACACACACACACTCAAACACACACATAAACCAACTTGACATTTAACAAGCTTAACTTGTTGTCCTTTGCTGCATAGTTTTCCCTCCCTAACCAAAAGGGGGAAAGGTTACTGTTGTATAAAATCTCATAGCTGATTTATGTAGGCTTAGGATTTTGTGGACTAAGCGGAAAACTGAATTATAGTTGGATCAAACTGAGCAGAAAAGTGGACAAATTGAGAAAAATTATTTGCATACAATTCTATGTCGAAACCGAAGTTGCAAATCGATGCAGTAACGATGGTTTTTGGAAAAATTGTATAAATAACACAAGGCAAGAAAATTTGACTTTTGTTTAGTATATTAATGGGTTGGTGGTGATTTTAGATGATTTTCGTACAGTAATTTGTGCTTTTGCCCAATTTTCGAGACATTTTAAGGTGAACCTATACTATTGCTTTAACTCTTATTGATAAATTCTTAAAGTTTTATTTAAAAGCTTTAAAATAAGCTATGCCAAGCAATTCTGCGATTTTTTCAAGCGTAGAAATACCATTTTGAAAACATGTGTTCAAAATCATTAAATTGTCTACTGCCCAAAAATATGCTATGCAAAATCACCATAGTTGGCTAGTCAGGTGGTACAAAATATGGTAAATTTGAACACAATCCAATTCAAGAAGGAATATCTTCGCTAAACAAATAGTTTGAGAGTGTCTAACACTCACTAGGCATTGAGATGAAACATCCCAGCAAATTTTTTATCGTGGAAGAGAAGAAGATTTTATACTCTGTACCAGAGGTGGCCGGGTGGCTTAGCGGCTAGTGTGCGCGACCGCTGTGCAAGAGGTCGTGGGTTCGATCCCGCCTCGGAACATCTAATAAAAAAGTTTTTTCTTTGAATAAACTTTACACCCAGTCACCCCTCTCTGCTGTTGGCGCCAGCTTTGTAGTAATTAGCCATGAAAAGCTTCTCAAACTGCCGTTCGGATTCTGCGTTAAAACTGTAGGTCCCTTTCTCTTGTGGAAATTAAAACAAAAAAAAACCTTCCCTCTTTGGAGTTGTGTCAAGCCCTTTTTACAGAGGTACACAGAGTATATTATGTTTGTCCAAAGGTGTCCGTCTGTCTGTTCGTATGAACGCACAGATCTTAGAGATGGTAAAAGATAGAGTTTTGACATGTACGGGACTTATGCTTCTTATACTTGCAGGCAGATCAAGTTTATTTTCAATTTTTGCCACGCCCCTTCTCGCCCCCGCAAATTAGAAAAAACGTCATATCTCCCACAGTTTTATAGATAGAAGGTTCGTTCCTTCTGGATATATTTAGTAATCAGGACTATATATCGATCCGCCAAAAGAATTGTAATGATAGGATGAACGATAGTCGAGTTGATGGGCAGCTCTTTACAGTTACAGAGTATGACAGAGTCGGGCTTGACCGACTTTCTTTCTTGTTTTTTGTATGGAAAATTTAAGGTCATACTGGCGCCCCCTTATTCGCTAGTTTATGGTGTATATTAACCGAGAAAAGAGAAAAAAGTTCACAAAGTTGTTTTTTTAATGGACGCGACGGGGCTCCAAAGTTTTTGATATTATTCATACGCAGTGTAGCCTTTCAACTTTAAATAGTTTTGTAGTTGGCGTTGATTTCTAACAAAATGTTTTTGCACAGCATAAAGGACGATACCAAAAAAAATAATTTATACTAAAAATGTTGGAGGAATAAACCTTCTCTTAAGACTTTGATTTGAGACATGTTTCATAACAATCAAAAGTACCTTCAAGATTCGAGCACACAATTCAAGAAATCGATTCAAAGAAGACCAAAAACTAAAACGAGAATATTTTGGAAAATTCGTGGAGGACTAACATGTGGCGCTGGTCAAAGCTACTCTTGTATTGTGTTGAAGAGGACTTTTCGATGTCCGTTTCTCCAAAACCAAGTGTAACCCCGCTTTTTCGTAAATCATGAACAGTGGTTGTTGTCAGGCTATGAACATTTTGTGCCCTTGACTCCGTCCTCTCTGAACCCAAGGCTTCGTCCTCTCGTGCTAAACACGAAAGTCGGCATCTTAACGCAGTCGACTGTCGAGCTTATGACAAAATTGGGAAATTTTGTTTAACAAAATCGAATACCTTTCCCGACTTTCAAAAGTGACCCGAAGTGGAAAAGCTAATCGTGTCGGAGCTAATCGAAATATTTTAAAATTTGCGTAGGAAACTTTAGCAACAGTTTCAACTTTTCTACCTGTTTCCAAAAAAGTATGACATCGTTTTCATGCTCGTTTGAGTTTCTGTTGTAATTTCCAACTTCAATATCAACTGCGCTTTGTCCCAACTAAGGTTCATTAGCAGGACTTTCGACCGTATATCAAAATCCGTCAAAGACCGTTTCAAAAATCTTTTCATTTCCAATTCCATTAATGTTTGAGTCTATCGATGGCCTCCAAAATGAGTCACTCTTTCATCCACATACTGAGCTTTCTTTTTTGCACTTTTTTTTCTCATTTTGATTAGTGAGAAATGTTCGCTGGTTAGTGGGCAGAATTCTTGTTCTGAACAAGTTTGTCGACAAATTAATGTAGATTAAGGTACCTTGATATTCCCTAAGTAATCAACAGTCATTTGTCTATTAGGGGCTCCCTTTGAGGTCGAACGTATGTCTTATTTTATTTAGAATCAATCTAGAACCATTGGGTAGGAAAGAGATAACTGTTTTAAAGATAGTCAAAGAACTGAACCGAATTGAACAGTTTTTCTTTGTGGTTTTTTGAGAGGAAGCCGGTTCGGTTCACCAGCTGGAATAAGCGGTACGTTTCGGATTGGTTCGGTTCGGAACAGCAATGCATCCCTGCTATTAACAAGACATTATGTTGATTCTCTGGGCTTAAAACAAACTCGCAGCTCAGGTATAATTTGTTTTTCCAGTGATTTCAGAGTTCTTGACTTAAGCTCGGATATATAACTAATAAGAGTCCAGTAATTTTGCAGTGGTGTTTTCTTTGTGGAACTTAAACTTTCTGAGCATTGTGTGGAGTTACGTAGTGTCGGCGTATGTCGTGTTTTGTCGCTAAAAACTGACACACACTTGCACGCACGAAATCTGAGCTTGCAACACCAACACGTCGTGTTGAGTCGTACGTGTCTATGGCACGAAGAAAAATATGACACGCGCCCAACTCTACTTTCGACTGAATGCCGTCTTAACCAGTTGCACTATCAGACAAGCTGGTTCCTACACTGCTAAAATACGACTTATACTGAATAGCCTACAAGTATAAACCAATTTATTTCTGTCATATCTCATAGATTACAACTAATTAAAGTTCTCAAGTTTGAATTCCGTGCTCTCTCAATATAAAGAGGCAGCTGACATTCGGGTGTGTTTAGTGATTGTAAAGCGATGTATCGCCCATTTCCCGATGAAAATAAGCGATACTACATGTCGCTTATTTATCCGCTGAATGACAAAAATGCGACACCTAATGTAAATTGTATCACTAAATTCTCTCCTCAAACTATCCCCAAACTCTCTCTTTAACGAGAGAGGTAAGTAATCAATAATTAGAACCCGATCCTCAGTACTCAATACGCAATACTTCGTACTCGATTCTCAAATCTTAATACTAATTACTCGATATTCAGAACTTGATACTCAGTACGAGATTCTCCACATTAAGTACTCGATATTCTGTATTCGATATTCGGTAACATAATCTATAATATAATTGATAATATCAAATTTGATAGCAATCGGAAGTACTCACCATAAAACGAGCTTAAAAATGATCAAAATAAGCATTTTAAGCAACTTTAAGCTCAAATTATTGGTGATGGACCATTTGCGAAAGCAGATTCGTGATCAGCACACGAAAATCATTTAGAACCACCACCAACCCTTCAATATACTGGAACTTGTTGCCTAGTGTAACATATGAAAAAAAAGTTCGTTCTCTTTTTTTTACAATGTCAGAACTCTATGAGTTTTTATTGTAGCTTACTTGTTTTTCAGCTGTATCTTTTAATATCTGTCATATTCAATCTTGTGTAAAATCGTGAGAGATTTCGTATCGCTTACATACAAGAGTAAGCAGCATGCAAACAAGCTTGATTACCCACTATCAATTGTAGCTTTACAATGCTCACTGCTCAACATTGATTTAAGCCACTATTGTTTCGATTCAGGCCACGATTTTTGAAATGTTTGGCATTTCTTGAGTACTTCATATAATTTCTGTATATTTTCTTTTATAAATCCCTAACAATTTAACAACTTTCACTTGCCATTCCTTATCCTTAAAGTCAACCAGGTACTTTAGTTGCTTTTTTTTGTTTTGCTCTGTCTCTCTCGTAAAAAGACGCCCTAAAGCATTCTACAAATAAAGCAGAGACACGACTGTTTGTGAATAAAAAGGGCGTGCTAAAAATGTTGGTGCCACACTATGCAGACTTTGGATCCACTTTAAATGTCTGGCTTTGGGCACTGTGTGAGTGTGTGCGTGGTTTTTTTTTTTTTTTTTTTTTTTTTGAATGCCTGGTCTACCAAGCAGATAACTGCCAAAAGGTAGCACCCAGACAGAGATAGAGGCAAAGAAGCCAGACGCGTGTAATTTGCCGCTTGTAACTTTTTGACTTTTTCGACTAGACACGCCCAAAAAGCGCCAAAAAGCAGACTACGCCTGCCCAGGGGATAGCTGGCCGTTCACTTTGCTGGCAAAAAGGCTCGAGCATGTTTTACATGTTAATTTTCACATTTTTGGTTTGGCAAAAAAAAACACAAAAGCCATCGCATATTAATGATTTCACTGGTCCTCACATCAGCTGCTCATTTTCGCACGCGAAAAATTCGCTGCAAATGGTAAAATGCAGTGCGGCACGCTTTTGCATTTTGAATTTCAAATGACAAGCATAAAATATGCACACTTTGATATTTGGCTGATGATTTCGGTTTGATGACGTCTAGGCGACTGACAATGTTGCCATGACTTCCGTCCCTTTCGCTCGGTCAGAGACCAATGCAGCGATTGCGATGCTAAATTTATGTAATTTTCGCCGATGAATCCAACCAGAACCGGGCACAAGGCACATGGATCAAAGCTGGGCTTTTTGATTAGAGATGCCTGATTATGGCCAATGTGAGCCCCTCCCGCGCACTCTGCCTGACGATTCAAGTGTGAATGATTGCCCAATCGTGCAACCAAAATGCATGTGAGGCATCTCTCTGCATAGAGAGGGTATATAGAGAGGGCTTCTAGGGGAGTATAGACTTGGTTAAGAAGTTTGTCAAGAATGGAAAGGTAGGTAGGAATAGGAAGAAGTAAACAGATTGAAAGAAAGAAACAAATACCCTGTATAAGCACTATACAAAATGCAATCATAAATGCTCTTCAAAGTATGCAAACAATTATCAATGAACGAGAGAAACTTTAAGGCTGACTATAGTATCTCTCAAGATGACGGCTGCCTTACTGCCATTATTTTACAGCCGTATATCAAATAATATCAAGAAAAGTTCCGATGTTTGTCAAGGTTGATTAATTTCACATCGTGAAGCAACAAATTGGTAGTGGGGAAGATTTTTTTAAAATAAGTGTAGAAATATTTTTGAAACCCCAAAACCAAAAGGAGGTTTTTATAAAAAAATTTTTTATCGCGAAAGATAAGAACGCGATTCTTGCATTGGATAACTCTGCACTCTTGCGATATTACATTGCTTTTGTTTTTTTCTCTCCCCTTTTGGTGTTATTACTAAATAAAATGAATCTACTTTCTGCCTAGGAGTATCCAACAATATATTTCTCTCATATCGCATAGATAAGACCATTTGTAATTCTCAAGTTGAAATTCCTTGCAATCTCAATGTAAAAGGGGCAACTGAAATTCGGGTCTACTTAGTGATTGTTAAGCGATGTGCTGCCAATTCAAAGATTGGATGATGAAAAAGCGAGAACAATTAAATTCAAAGAAATTTTTGGGTATGCATCGCAAAATTACCAATTGGATGGAAAATGGCGATGCCATCGCTAATTTATTCCTTGTATAATAAAGATGCAATACCTTATGTATTTTGTTTGTTTAAATCGCCAAACTATCTCCAAACTCTTTTTTTGACGAGAGAGGTAAGAAGGTTAGGTTAGGTTAAATAGGCTGCTCAGCAGAGGCCGAGATCACCCATTGGCCTTTTGGCCCGTTGTGATCCCTTATAAGAGGGAAATGGCTTGAAGACGGTCAGGTTCTGCGCAATCTCTCTATTAAAACAATTTTGTGGAATCGACAACGAGAACCAGGCCTTCCCGGGGCACATTTGCCAGACTGCCCAGGTCTTCAAAGAATGGTTTACCCAGATACTGGGTGCGTTTCCTAAGAAGTGCAGGGCAGTCGCAAAGAAGGTGATCGATGCTTTCTATTTCCTCCTCATTCCCACAACTACGACAAAAGTCATGGTGGGGTACGCGCCTCCTGATGGTCATATGACCAAAGGTGCAGAGCCCCGTAATAGGAGCTCCTATATTAGTTTTAATTCTGTTCTTGCTAAAGTGTAAGAGTTGGGAAGTTCTTTTGGGTGGATATCTTGGCCAGAGTGATCGAGAGATGTGACAACCATTTGCAAGGTCCCATTGTCGATCTGCCTTAGTTTTGTCCTTTCACTGTACTTTCTTCATGATGTCCTTTATGGGTCTTAGACTTGGGAATTCCCAAACAGTTTTGCCGTCGCTGGCATGGAGAAGCTGCTCTTTGGATAGACATTTCAGGCTCAAGATCGCTGATAAGTGAGGATTTGGTCCCTCATGAAACGCGTCCGATCAACCTGAAGCCTCCTTTGTTGTGGTGTATGCCTCTGTTTAAAGTTATGCCAATAGCATAACAAGACCTCAAGCCAATAAAAATTGCAAGTTAACAGTATAAAGGTCATTAAAAAAGTTATCGAAATATTTATATTTTTGAACAAACATTTTGTTTGGCAGACTCAATTTTATCGAATCGTCAATTATTTTTGCAGTTAATTTTTATCCACGGAACCAATTTTTGCATAGTTATCTATGAATGAACTTGTTTGGACACTTTGCACAAGAGTAATCGGAGCGAAAAGCTACGAAAGCTACATCAACAAAGCGTTCATTATACCCGTTACTCGTAGAGTAAAAAGGGTATACTAAGGTATACAGAAGGAAGCATCTCCGAACCCATAAAGTATATATATTCTTGATCAGCGTCAACAGCCGAGTCGATAGTGACATGTCCGTCTGTCTGTATGAATACCTAAATCTCGGAGACTAGAAGAGCTAGAGCCACCAAATTTTGTATGTGGACTCCTATTGTCCCTACGCAGATCAAGTTTATTTCAAATTTTGGCGGCCCCCCTTTCGCCCCTACAATAAGAATTGTTCAATAACTACTACAATTTTGAAGATATCAAGATCATATTTTGGAATGTAGTGCATATGCCCAATATCTACAATCTCTGAAAGTTTCATAAAGATCGGATAAAAAATGGCAAAAGTTATAGAAGTTATAAAAAATGTTGCATACTTTTTGGCGCCGCATGCTCTGTTTGCTTATGTTCTTATTAATGTTAATACTCTGTTAGCTAACATAAGTGAAGGCTATACAACATTAATTTCCCTGAGTAACGGGTATATCGAAGTCGGGCAGTACCGACTTTAACTTACGCTCTCGTTATTTATTGGCTTTTTGGATTGCGAGTAGTGTTGGATTGTTCATGAGTGACTGAAAAAAATTGCGTTCTTCACTAAACTGAGCAAGTGAACATGAGCTTTTTCTTGTTCATTCACTCTTCTTCTGTGAGTTGATTAGTCAGAGTTGTTCACTTGCTCTTGTTCGGTCGCTCTAGTTCTGTGGATTTTTCACTCAGAGTTATTCAGTCAGAGTTGTTCACTTTCCCTTGTTCAGCCGCTCTTGTTCTTAAGTTGTTCTTGAGTTGTTTAGTTCAGCGATGTTAGAGAAGAGCGAGGCCAAAAAGAGAGAGTGTATTGGTGTGCGATATTAAAGCAGTCCCGGCGCTGAAAAATATGTCTGTCCCTCTTTGACAAGCAGTGATGATTGACTTCGGCAAGCATTCGGTATGAATCGGCGAGTGACTTCGGGCCCCAGGGGCCATGGCTGGACAGGTCTGTATTAAAGCGACACAGCCCAGCTTTGATCTGACCTCAACGACGGCTGGGCAGCGAATAAAGGCAAAGAAAGCTCTGCTTACGCTCATATGCCCGATTTCGGCATGCGCTCGGCTCGTGTAAATACCCGATTGTGCTCGGCCCCTGGGGGCTATGGAGAAACATCGCTGGTTTAGTTACTTGTTCACTCAATTTGCGACTCTTCAGCTGTTTTTGGGGAAATTAAAAAAAGAAAAAATAAAGAAAAAAAATTAAAAATGGTAAACGGATGCCAAAAAAAAAATTTTTTTTTTTCTAAACTCCAACCACTTGCCTTTTGTTCAAATTTCAACTCCAATTGTAATTTTTCAAGTCTAAAGTGCATCCCAACTTCGATCAGTTGTCATCTCTGTGTTTTTCAAAATATTCGAATCTCGATTGCATTACAAATTCGATTTTAATTGAAATGATTTGCCAGATTTCATTTTGATGATGCCTTCTGAGAGGTAATTGAGCCTCCGGCCTGAGGTCAAAATCATCATCATTCTGATTCGCATATGTGGCAATGCAATTTTTGTGGTTTTTTACTCAAAAAAAAAAAATAAAACGAAAAAAATCACAAAAATGCTGGCAATTGTTGTGTGTGGTTTTTATTGTCTTTGTTGTTGCAATGCAGCAAACAAAAAAAAATTTAATGGCGCTTGAGCAAGTGCAGCAGCATGAAGAGAAGCTGTCTGTGTGGTAATCTAATTAAATCGAAATTTCAGCTGATTACAAAAGCACAAGCTTGAGCAGCCTCCTCCTTCGTTTGCTAATTGCTAAATGTTCCTAGTTTTAGGAAGGCATTTTTAATTGCATAGCAAAGCTTGGGCTTTGCTGGAAATTAGTTCAAACTCCCACCCACATTGCTTTTATATGATTTTAAACTACAAATTTGGCTAGTTTTACGAAGCCATCAACAACTACTTGAAGTATTTGCAACATATAATTTAGTTGGTTTTTTTTTTTTGGCTATGTAATTTTTGCTTATTTACCAAAAGGTTAATATCTTTATGCAGTTGCTGGCAGTTAGGAGTTTTATGAACAATTTGTATGTTGTAAATTGTGGAACTTATGTGTATGGGCCTGTCGGGTTAAATAGGGCTAATGTGGTGTGTAGCAAATGTGAAGAAGTAAAAAAAAATTTGTATGGCGGATTTGTAAGTGCCAGTACGGGCGAAAATGTATGCGCAGTAGCTGCAGAAAGCAGCGCTGCTGCAGCGAGGCGGCTGAGAGTTTTACTTTGCTTATAACTTGGCTATCGTTCATCCGATCGTTACAAAACCTTTGGCAGTTCGATAAATAATGCTGATTACTACAAATGTCTGGAAGGTACTAACCTTGTTTTTACAAAACTGTAGAAGATATGACGTTTTATACAAACTACGGAGAAGGCGGGGGCGTGGAAAAATATAAAAATATACATAATCTGCCTGCAACTAAAAGAAGTATATGTGCCATACACTTTGAAACTCTAGCTCTTACCATTTCAGAGACAATGAAAGTTACTTAAAACTATTCTCCCATAAATAGGTTCAAAAAATTCAAAATTTTCCCATCTTCAGCAATTTACCTTATCAAATAAAATAGTTAAACATTTTTTCACTCAACTTTGACTCTCAAAACTTGCTTCGAAACGTTTGGCAAACACCTGCCAAACCTTTGATCTCTGGCATTGTCCTTGGGTATATTGATTTTTATTCACCTTCTCATCCCACTCCCCCCTCGAAATCAATCGAAAGACTTAAACAACAAACTAAAAAAAAAAAGTGCAATAAAAGTCATTTCCCATTGCAGTGGTTACTTTTTTCAATTCTCTTGGTTTTTCCTTCTCTTTTTGTTTCATTTTTGTTGCCATTCACATGGCCCATTAACTTTTATTTTTGCCAAATTTGCATTTCAATGCCCCAAAGTGAGGAAAAACCAACAGCAACAACATCAACAACAACAGCAACATGCCGCGATGAAAAGGTCAGACAAATGTTTGTTGTTCTACTGAAACACTTGAAGCTGGAGGAGTCGTGTGTGTTGGTTGCATGTTGCATGTTAATCTAAAATCTATGTAGGGGACTCTATTTTTTGTTGTGTTGTTTTGTGGTCCAACTTTGGTAATTGCTGGGAACAGCTGCAATAGCAAAATTCCATAAATTAAGTAGGCAAGCCAAACCTAGTTAGCACCATCGCCTTCGTGGGTGTTTGCAGAATGTGGTCATAGGTGCCGCTTGAATAAAAAAAAAAACATCCAACCACCAATGACTTAATCGACGGGGAAAAACTTCACATGATAGAAAATGCCAAGAGATCGTTTTAAATTAATTAAATTACCTCCAAACAGGCATTTATTAAGACATTTCATTGTAAGCCATTTTATTGCTCTTACGTATCGAAAGGCTATGCTGCCATAAATCAAGTTGAAACTCGGCAAAAGATTTGCCATTTAACAAATGCAATTGTCATAAATTCTTTGCGCTGTATTCCTCTCCTCTGATGCTAAACTGGGTCGTGATCGTTGGCAATGTGTGGTTGGAAGAAGGAAGGGGCATGAAGTGTCGGAGGCTAGACTAATGGTTAGATTATTGGGGTTTATTTTTTTATGATTATTTTTATATGATGCCTGCGATGGCCAACGAGCTAAAGAGTTAAGATATTTTACAATGCAATTTATTTAGTCTCGCAACGGGTGGCTAATTTAAATGAAAATGCAATTTTTATAGCCCGTATTTACTCAAAATGGCCAGAAACGGTATCATAAAGTTGTGCAATTTCCTGTAACAGGTGAGAAAAATTATATGCCACGCAGCTATAACCGCAAGTGTGTAGGTGTGTGTTCGTATGCCCAGTCTTTGATTTGGTGCTTTCAGTCAACTTTGTCATCAAGAAGTCAGTATCGTCCTTGTGGACGTATAAAACATGACACAGTCTTGCAGAAATTGTGTCCGCATTCTAAAGCGCAGCCGTCACCTTCAAAGCAAATGGATTACTATAAAGAATCTATTGTGCTAACTTTAAATCGAAAACTCTATTTCCATCTCATAAAAATAAGTCAAATGAAGCCACTGTTCAAGCATAAGCCTAGCGGCGCAAAGCTGAATGAGGTTGGTCCATAACATGCATTACAGTAGGCGCCCACGTAATCAGAAATTCTCGATACGTTTTGTATACAGTGTATACTAGGGATGTCGAAAATAATATCGAAATATTGAATATCGATATTTTGGTCCAAAAATCCGATATATCTTAATCGAATATTTTTCTGAGGCGATATATCGGATGTTGCTGCGATCAACTGTTTCTTGAGTTTTTGTGACTAACAAAAAAAGTGCTTAAAACGTATTTCATAAGAGTCGATGCACAAAAATCACAGTGTAAATTGTGTAATTAAACTATTAAGACCAGTGGCAATTCGACAAACATAAAGACGCATTTAAAAGCAAAGCATAGAGATGCTTGGCTGAAATGCAAACCTAAAACGGTAAACGAAAGTATAAATAGTATAGACTTCCGCGAATTAATGTTCACTTGTGGGTGAATTGGCGGCTTTTTATGCATGTGTGTATATTGTGCATACTTATTTCAGAATGCATATAAAATGTACTGATATTGTACATAAATATGTGCATGTATTTACGTATGTTTGTACAAAAAGCATAGCCAGGATCGGACATGTTCAATCTCTGGAAGCGATAATGTAAATCATACAATTTATAATTCAAACCGGCGAATTTCTTTAGACGGAAATTCAACCGAAGCAGACAATTAAAGCTATTGAATTTATATTTTAATTTACCCCATTAATTTCTGGATGGAAAGGACGGACGCATTCCCAGTGCTTTCAGACTTGGCATTGGCATATCTTATTACACCAGGAAGCTCAGTGCTATTGGAGCGCTTGGCTTTGGCTATAAAAAGTGGGGGTTTCTGACTACAAAAGTCGAATGACCGATGAGCATATAACTGAACAGTGCTGAACAGTGCACAAAATGGGCTTTTTCTTCAATTTCAAAGTTCCTTGCCCCCCACAGTTGCCGCTCCTGTCACTATACTAGTATACCTTAAGCCAGCGGTGTACTTAAGATTTGAGTTTGGGAGCAGTCCAACAGCAACAACAGAAAAAGCCTCCCCTTATTGGAGAGGCTCCAGTCGGCAAGCCAGACACACATTCCATACATTTGCTTTTGCAGTCGTATCGATCGCGCACACTGCACCAGTTTTGCTGACTGCTTGTGGGACCCACCAGGATTTGTTCTTTTAACTCGCTTCGAAGCTGGCGCCAAGAACCGAGGTAATTTTTAATGTGACTGCGTGGCGTCAGTTGCCGTAAAATAACACTCGGAGCAAAGGGAGCAAGGGATTGCCCATCGCTGTCTTAAGCAGACATACATTACTGCTCCGTATATTCACTGTTAACAAAGTAGTCTTCCAGTTACTTTACAACTTTATACACCAAGTAAGAGGAGTTGTGCAGCTAGTACACAAGTCCATACACAAATTTCCAAATTGTGTATCGTCTTGTGAACTGAACGCATACTTCCTCGCATATATGTGTTCAAATGGTATAGATTTGTAATCTAGACCCCAAGTGTTTTCTGTTATACGACCAATTTTTCCATTACATCGAACTCTGTTTTGAAGTCAGGAAAGCTGCCAGCCTTTAAAGTGTTATAGACAACATCGATATTGTAATGGGCTTTTGCGCCGCTGGGAGTATACGTATGAGAATAAGATCCACAACCTCTGCCTTTACCTCTCCCCACAACTCTGCCAAGAAAACGAAAGTCTAATTTGTTGCCAAACTCGGATAGACCAAGAGGGATCAGAGTAATGAGGAGGCAAGAAACTTCTCTACGAAGGGAACTCAGAAGAATGCAACAGGAAGCCATCAAGCGAATCGGAGAGCAGGCGAAAAGTCAGAGCAGGCGAGCAATCGACGGCAGCATTTTACCGAGCACATTTCATAACAACATGCTCCTGAGACTTTGCAACAAACTCAATCGTGACGCTATGCACAAGTGGAGCGGCAGGCCAGCTAAAGATCTGCAGAAGGGCAATCGACGCCAGCAATTTGCTTTGACTATCATGCAGACGCGAAAATAGACGGATGGTGCAAATCAAACGGTCCAGAAAATCGCGAAATTTGCAAGATTTAATTGATGAAAATGGTAGACAGGTTAATAGGAATTTTAGATCGAATGGTCCACAAAATTGTGACATTTGCTCAACTTTTCTACGTGTTCAGATTTTTATGAAAACCCCGGGTTGTTCGGGAGAAAAAAATAAACTTTATAATGAGTTTAGATTACACAAAGCGACACTCAGAAATGCCTATGAGCCGGTCCAATATATTGTGAAGCTTAAGGCATCAGGTAGCAACACCTCATACCCAGTTTCTCTTCATCACCCTAAGTTCGCGTTTAATGGTCACAAAATTCTACCGTGTGGTTTCCATACAATCAAGATTCTAAGTTTTGAACCTTCAGGAATTTCAGTTTGGTGTTTTTTAAGGCGAAGGGAAAGAGAGATAAAGAAACCGAGAGAGGAGAGAATGCAGATTTGAAAGAATAAAGTTGAGTCAGCTCTCACAATATCGTTTTTTATGGGAGAGGGGTGTTTGGGGAAACTGCCAAGCGGAGAACGCCATCGATTTTTGAACTCATGTTGCTTGGAATTCCCAAGCAGTTATGGCATTGCTGGCATGGAAAGACGGCTGTTGGACTGAAAGTTGACAGGCAAAAACTGCTGCTTTTTGGTTGTATGTTTTCCTGGAGACAGCTAAAACTTGCTGTTTAGTTTGACAATTAAAAACGTGGATACGACACCCTTACTTTTGAATCTGTAGAGCTCTTAATTCTAGAGTGAACTATCTTACACTTGAATCTGATGAGCTCTTGATACAAAAACGAACATTGGTTGTTGACAATGCAATATGCTTTTGATTCAAGAATAAGCACTCTTGGAGTACGTTTAGCATTTGATACAGAATTTTTCTACTTGATTTGAGAATGTTTCGTACTTGGTTCAAGTACTGAAGCTCTTAGATCAATAAAAACGGGATCTAAAGCTAGTACTTGGATTAAGAATTTTCATTCTTACTGAACTACTGACATTAGACATTCTTGATCCAAGTATGAAATTCTCTTTTTTTTCTCTAAGTGTATGTACATTGTTATGGAGAGTTGTGCCTTCATCTGACTTATTTTTTCCTAAACACTATCCATTTCCCCTCACATTTGCATGTAAGTCCAGTTTTTTCTTCTTTAAGCCTGATCTTTTAAACTCGCAATTCAGACACGTGCCTCTCCTCATTCGGTTAATTGCCCAAATAAAGTAAATTGAAATGGAATTCACGTCTGGTTCTTCTTCTAGCACTGCTTGCTGCCCACCACCTGTAATTAACTTCAACAATTTTCATTGTATTTTTGTTGTTGGCCTTCAACTTGACGCATTGTTGGCAAGTGGGCGTGCGTGTTGAACATGCAACACACGAGAGAGGAGTTATGCTCAAATGTTTAACTGTGTAAATGCATTTTTTTTTTTTTAAATTTACAATTTATTTAATTTCCGCTTTGATTAAGCTGATTAAGCAGCACTTGTTGATTTAAGCAAATTAATTAAATGCAAAATACAAATCAATAGTTGTTATTTATTAGATTATGCGCGATTAATGATGTTTCAATGCAAGCCGGCTAGTGCTAAATGTATTTGTAATTCATTCAACAACTCCAAGGTAGCTGTTGGCCCACTAAAACCGCAAGTCAATGGCAAAAGGGAAAACCTTCAAAACAATTGAACAGAAAAAACAAGAAACAATAAGAACAAGATTTAGCTGGGACTGAAACCAGTCAGAGAGGCCAGTGGTTTTTGTCTCGACTAAACAATTAACTTAACTTACAACTGTGGGCTCTGACTCAATCTGTTAACTTTAATCTCCATCTTCTTTGCCTTCTTTGGGCTGTCGTCAAGTTGGTGCAATTTATTTTTTCGGCTTTTATTTAATTTACACGCAAATTATTTGCTGTTATTTTATTGAAGTCTATGCAAAAAGCGCTGTGTGTTTGCCTCTTCAGTCTGTTTTCGGCTAACGATAATTGCATTTGTTTTACATGCAAAATTACTGCTGACATGCTTAATGCCTTTAACGGTGATTTTTTATTTGCGAAGGTTAGGACCACCCTGTTTGGGGGTAATTGCGGAAATTTCGTTAAGTTAATTAATTTAAATTGATGAAGCTTTAAAGAAAAATAAGTCAGCTGAATAAGAAATATGAAACATTAAATTTAAATTTAAGTTGAAGTTAAATAAATGGAAACTATTTCTCATATTTTCCCCCTGGGCAATTTGTTGGCTATTTGGTGGTTGAGACTGGGGGCAAGTGATTAAACGACCAATGAATTGGCAATTTGAATCATAGACAACAATTTGTGGATGACACGGCGCATTCATCGTAATTTCCTCCAATTGTACAGAGTCTGCGGAACTCACTTAAGACTTACCGATTGGCTACTGCAGGTGGGGGAAACATTGAAATGTCATGATCGATTTATAATATATATGATTGTTCGCAACCGTAACGCTTCGGAGTCAAAGTCTCCAACAAATTTGGTAGTCTAAAATGGTGTTCAAAAATTTACAAAAAGGCCTCAGATAATTTTGAAGAAGGTCGAACCTTAACTTAGGAGGTTATGGATCGATAAGTAAAGTGGAGTAGAGTTCCAAAGTTCACAGCCGCTCCTTTTTACCATTTAGACTGAGGAGACTGAGAAATTGGCAGCATGCTCTACCGATCTCACCTTTTATGGATAAATCGTGTTCCTTGCTATTATAGTTGAATTTTAGATCTGATAGACTCCATTTTCCACACAACTTACAACAAAGCTATTGTTGCCGTTTTTCAAACCTTCTTTAAGTCTTAAGCAAGGTATTCAGTTACTTGGAAATCTGGAAAAAGCATTGCTCCGACACATTTCTAACTATTAAAAAAAGTACATATCAGAGAACATCAACGAGCTGTTTCGAGTATGCTCGCTCACCCTGGCTACAAATGCGATACAAGTAAACTTAACACTCGAAGCTCGTTGATCTCATTCAAGCATCATGCACAGGCGAAAAAAAGCAAAAGAACTCGTCTATATGCGGATCATTTGCAAGTCCGAGTATTGCCAAGTACAATACTCGCGATGACTCGTAGCTTTGGCTTCGAGTCGCCACAAGCCTTTGTTGCCAAAATCAAAAATCTGCTGGGAGCTGCTTCCAGCAAAGCTTATACACGAGCAAACACAATCGTCACGAAAACATCAACTTATAAAAACAAAAGAGAAAGCATGATTGCATATATTATTATATTCTGTACCAGAGGTACACAGAGTACAGGGTGGCTGATGATTAAGAAAGTCAAATAACTTTATTTTTCAGTTTATGGAATTCATTTTTCTATTATTCATGTTAAAGCTCATTCAATTTTATTAAATTTAGCTTAATTAGATCTAAAAATAATTGAATTTAAATGCCCTCCCTGCCCGTTGATGCATGTGCGGCATCTTATCAAAAAGTTGTTCATTTCTGCTTGGAGAGTTGACACAGGAATAGCCGCAATTGTTGCTCGAATGGATTGCTTTAGTTCATTCAAATTTGTCGGTTTTGTTTGCAATAACCCCATAAGAAAAAGTCAGGTGCAGTAAGGTCGGGCGACCTGGGTGGCCAACGGTATGTGGAGTTTCTGGATATCAGCTTATTGGGAAATTTTTCGTCGCAATTCTGTCATAGCAGGCTGGGCTATGTGAGGAGTTGCACCATCTTGCTGAAACCACACAGACTTGAAAGGAATTCTCTTTCGGCGTAATTCTGGATTGAAAAACTCTCTCAACATGCTTAAGTAACGGTCTCCAGTAACAGTAACGGTGTGACCGTTTTCTTCGAAGAAGAAGGGCCCGGCAATGCAGCGTGATGAAACTGCATACCACACTGTGACACGAAGTGGATGCAATTCCGTCTCATGGAGTATCTGTGGGTTTGTTTGTTTATGTTGCCGTTTAAGTCGAAATGGGCCTCGTCAGACATAAAAAGACAGTTCAACATGTTTTCGTCCTCTTCCACCATTTGAAGCATCTTCTGGCAAAATTCCAAGCGAATCGGCAAGTCTGCTGCGTTCAGTTTGTTGGCAATTTGATTTTAATATGGGAATAAGTTCAAATCATTGTGCATAATTGACTGCAATGACTGTCTACTTATACCTATTTGAGCAGTTAAGTTCCTTGTCGAAACTCTTGGATTGTTTTGTATGGCTGCAGCTACCGAAGCGATTGTTTCCTCCGTTCGAACTGTAGGGTTTCGATGGTAAGGTCTTCTTTCGACTCTCCCACGCTCGGCAAAATTGTTAACAAGTCTAATTATGGTCGGAGGATCGCCGCCAAACGTGAGCCTATACTCTCTTTGAATCGAAACTACGGACTCCAGGGCGTGATAGCGGCGTACAATTCTTTACTATAATCCAGTCTAGTAATGTAATTAAGATGTCATCTCACAGAGCTCAATAATACCTAGAGATCTAAGACCTCTGAAATTCTTGTGAAGGTTCGGTTTAGATGTTTGAGCCCGTTGAAAAGTTCCTTTACTTATCGGACCTAAGATTTTGTTTCGAAGCTTGGTTAATGGAATCTTCGATAGTTGAGACATTTTTTGGTAAAAAAATAGACATACTTTTGATGAGAAGAAGAAGCTTAGGAAGCTTTTAATAACAATGATCAATAATCGAGTGGACCTTGTTCGTAAGAGACTGGATTACCAGTCGCAATAATTAAGGAAAGGCTCGGGGTGAATTAAAAGTTGTTAAACTTCAGAATTTATTCTCTTCTAGAGGCATCGGTCTGATCACTGCGAGTTTTCAGTATAGACTGACCTTGTTTACGAACTTAAAACTAGCTTAAACATACATTACCGATTCCATTTGTTCTTGTTTATACTTCGGACCTGAACAGACCTCATACCATAGATTACAAAAATTGTGGACTTAAAAATGGAAAGCTGGTCTCACCTTCTATGTTCATTAATATATAGATTTGTTTTGCAATTTCACAACTTGACTTATGCTTGAATTCCTTTTCAAAGTCCTTATATGCAGAGTTTGAATATGAATATGAAAGGATAATGATCCGATTCAGCAGTTTAAAATATGTTTTTATCCGGTCATTAAATTGTGATTATTTTATAGGTTCCAAAAAACTGACTAAAGAGATTCTCAAAACCGACCCTTTTCTAAGCAAAGGGGATCCGAGAAGAGGGACGGAATAATTTGGAAGGTTTGGGTATGAACTAGATGATTTTCTAGATAATTTTATCTGTCAAAATTGCTGAAGACTCATCTTTTGACCCCCTAAAACATAGGCATGCCAAAAATACTTTCACATTTTTGCATTGGTGTGTGTGAGAGCAGCGCAAAAATTGCTCTCAATTTCAGTAGCAACGGCTGCGTCGCGGCGTAGGAGAGCACGCAACGCAGCGGCGCTTGTACAGCTTATACCGAGTGTGTCGGGGCAGCGCTGCTTTTAGATTTTTCCTATGCACACGAGATAGCAATGTGCCTGCCCCTGCTCAAAAAGGTACTCAGAACGACTAAAACTTACTTTCTTGTCAGTATTTCATATAAATAGAAACACTTTGGCCTTGCTTTGATGCTCTG
Organism: Lordiphosa collinella; assembly: GCA_018904265.1. NCBI lineage: Eukaryota > Metazoa > Arthropoda > Insecta > Diptera > Drosophilidae > Lordiphosa > Lordiphosa collinella. The sequence continues at coordinate 68,630 of JAEIFV010000653.1, forward strand.
GAGGTGTTAGAAAGTGTTTCTATTTATATGAAATACTGTCAAGAAAATAATTTTTTCTCGTTCTGAGTACTAACCTTTACCCTGGACGGTCATTCGCGTTTTGTAGTCGAATCGGCGAAGGATGACTTTCCAGGGCTTATCACGTTTTGTAGCGATTCTTTACTTATGCTTCACTTTGATATCGTAATGCTCTATTTCTTAGCTCTTAAATAAGCTATTCTAAAAATTTCTGCGATTTTTTTAACCTACCGTTCTACCGTTTAGTACACAAGTTTTCCAGAAAACTTCCTTAATACTTTTATAAGTAAATAACAGCAATTACCTAACATACAAGGCTTCCCTCGATTAATTAAAATATTCTCTCACCTGAAGTTAATTACATGTTCACATGTGGGGAAACTAATCAGCAAACAATGTAAGGCAACTGCTGAGTTTTAAGCATTGAAGCTAATGATGATCAATAGATCAGCATGTGCTTGTCTAGCAATTTTATGGTGTTAAACATTTCCGCAATCCGCAGATTGAAGAATGCAAATTGAAACTGCGACAACGACAGACAGTTGACAGACAGAAGCTTCCAGCCACTGACACTTGGCTCAGTAACTTGTTGTTGATGTTGATGGATGCGTTGTCAATTAGCCATGTCTAAATATGAAAAAAAATAGCCATTTTGTTCGCTTAACCTCCCGCCAGTGGTTGCCCTTTAAGCGCCTCTTGGGCACATTCTAAATTAGTTGCCGGCGCGCATCATTGGTATTGGTGGTTCTCTACCATAATGCACCTGCTCTGGGGAGCAAACCTGAATGTCAGAGGCGATCTTATCGCCGTTTCTATTTCTATTTGCAACCGTTCACTTTTTACTTAAGTTTCTAACCTTTAAAGATGTTGCACTAAATGTTGGCATTTGTTGTCTTTTTCCATTCTTTTGCAGAGTTTATCACTTGCTGCCATCACCGCCTATGTCTACGCCCAAATTGCGCCCGGCTCGAATGCATATCTGCCGCCCACAAAGAATGGCTACGACTATCCGGAGCCCAAACAACCATTTGTGAGTGTGGAGCATTGTCAAATTGAATTTAAGTTAACAACTAATTATGGTCATCATTTTTACTCGCTCGGGCCCTTCACTCGACTTTTAAGCCGCTTAACCGACAGGGCAAACGGAAAGCTTGTCGCCACAATTCATCAGTCAGGCTGTGGTTGGCAATCTGTAAAAGATTCCAGGCAGGCAACAGGCAAATGTTCCGCGTCATGCCGACAGCACCTTTTGATGAAACCAGGCAGACGGAGTTGACCTAAATTATGTTGCATTTGTCAGTTGAGATTTTCAATGGGGCGGTTGGCTGCCAGTAACCTTTTTTTCTAATTTTTTTTTTTTTTTGCTGCTGTTGAGGTAACAAACAATTGTGGAAAGTCATAGCTGAGAAAAACTGTTGGAACGAGATTAAAGTTTTGCAAATTATGGCAAGCAAATTTTATGGTGTTACTCAAGCGGGTTGTGTGGCCTTTTAATTAATAAACTTTGAGTTTGGCGTTGATATTATGGAAAATGCCACCCAGACTTGGCTGATTATCGCAGGGAGTTTCTTGAAATAGTCCAGTGTAGGCGAAACGCATAAAATGTTTTATTGCTTAGTTTAATTTAGTTTTCGAGTATTGTTAACCAGCACTGAAAATATTTTTGCTGCCACTAACAACCACATTGTTTCATTTATTCGTTAACCAACAACACAAGTTGCTTAGCATCCCTTTACAAATTTTGAGCAAACTTTTTTTGTGTTAAATAGCTTGCTTAATGCTAAGATTTATAGATTCTTACATAATTCTTCTTTTCTTTTCGAATCAAAGTCAAGAAAATAAAAAACCTCAACAATTTTCTTCAGCCAGTGTTTGACTAGCAATCAGCTTAAAAACGGAACACAACAAATATACACAAAAAATTAAATAGTTATACAACACTTTTTGGACAAACCATTAAGTAAACTTTGCTAGTAAACTTGTTGTTTTGTTTTATAAAGTTGTTGTAGCACTGATTACTCATATCCCCCCACACTAAGAAAAAAAACTGCGGTCCAAAATGCAGCCCAAGCGGACTCCTTTTAAACCATTTCGTTAATGAATTTTTGTTCACAAAACTCGCCCGACGTTTACGGCAAATTACCAGTTTTGGTCACACTACATTACAACAAAAAAGCGCGTTCGTTCAAAAAGCGAACAGTTGTTCGGAAATCATGAACACTTGGTGCTCTGGTGTTGGTTTTGCACCTATGCTGTTTTGAAATTCCCATGCAGTTATAGCAATGCTGGCTTGAGGAACCCCCTGCTTCTGCTCTAATGATAGGGAAGTTCCTAAACCTCCTATTCAGTTGACCAGCCTCCTTTGTGGTGTTATTGTGTATGACTATTAAAGTTATGTGAAACATAACTTGACCTCTAACCGGCTTACACTTGCTAGTTTGAATATCATAAATGTCTTAAAATCAGTCTATAGTATAACCAAAATGTTCACAAAAATGTACCAAAATTGTTCGAAAATTGAAACCAATGTGTTTCCAAAATGAGACCGCGATGTTCCCAAAATAAGAACGAGATGTTCCAAAACTGTTTGCAAAATGTTGCCAAAAAGAGCCCCAAGTGGTGCTAAAACATTACCAAAATGTTTCTAAAAGAAGCCCGAATGTTCCCAAGTTGAGCCCAAAATGGTATTTACGCAACGACTAAACGTTATTGAAGATAGAACAGCGGGTCTTAAAATTGCGTTCATGAAATGACACCGGCGTTCACAGTTCAAGCGTGATTTCTCTACTATTGTTAACGAATGATCTGGATTTCGGTACATTTTGAACGGATTTTTTTCTGAATGCACTAACATGTTGAACGCGGCTACGCCTCAAATGGTTCATCCGCTGGGATCAATTTTGGCATACCTTCTCCGTGCAGGCTTGTTGGTATAGACATGAGCCTTAACATAGTCCCACAAAAAAAAAGTCTTAAGGCGTTATATTGCACGATCCAGCCGTCCAATAGACCGGCCCCAAACGTGAAATAAACTGTTCACTGAAGTCGCCTCTCAATTGGATCATTGCTTCGCGTGCTGTGTGGCATGTGGCACCGTCTTGTTGAAACCACATGTCAGCCAAGTCCAGCTCTTCTATTTTGGGCAAAAAAAGGTAGTAATCATCGCACGGTAGCGCTCTCCATTCACAATAACGTTCCTGCCTTCGTCATCTTTTAACAAGTATGGCCCACACCAAACAGTACATTTCTCGCGATGCATTAGCAGTTCTCTTACACCAAATACGGCAATTTTGTTTGTTCACGTATCCATTTAACCAGAAATTATGAGCTTTGTCGCTGAACACAATTTTCCGCTTAATACAACTTTGCCAGCGCCCATTCACTAAAAATCAGCCGTTGTGGTAGGTCTTGTGGTTTCTATTCTTGAACCAGCTGTAAAAGGTTTTATACACATTCTGAAAAATTTTCCACGCAGTGGAGTAACAGAGACCCAATCGCTGCAAACGGCGCCGAATAGGTAATTCACGGTCATTAACAACACTGGCGGATACAGCTGTGATATTTTCCTCTGTCCGCACTCTACGTATGCGTGTTGGTGGTTTAATGTCTCAGAATGTAAATATGGTGCGAAATTTAGTTACAAGTTTCCCAATAGACGCCTCTGAAGGTCGCCCAAACTGACCATAAAATGGAAGAAGTGCACGATTCACTTTCTTAACCGAGCATGAATTTTGATAATAAAATTCTATAATCTGCCAGCGTTAAATTATAGACCAAGCTGAACAATTTATTAAGAAACTAAGAATTAAGCGACAGTAAAAGCTAGATAAACTAATGGATTAATTAAAGAATGTAAGATATAGTTGGATAGTTCAGTTAAAAATTCATTCAATCCCTAAATAACTGGAGCTAAGTTTAAAAACTCTATTTTATCTGTTCAAGAAGACTTAACAATTTATAGCTACCAATCCTAGTAAGATCTGTTATAATCGGAGGTGTCCCAGATATCTCTTCCAACCAACTCCAAAACCAATTCTCGGTGTTAGAAATCTCTTTCGGTTGGTTTCAAACCTCTAGTAATTTGTTAAGAGATTTGGAGAAACCAACCCAATCCAATACACAAACCAATCAATGCGACTCCGCTAAGCTACGCAAACTTAGCGAACTTAGCAAAGACACAAACAGGGTTGGCAAGTCGGAAACCATCAATATTGCGACGCAGCCCTGTTTTTAACTAGACTTTCTAATAAGATAATGAAATCTCTCGAAGTTCTGGGACACCGACGGATTTTTAGAGCGATTTGAAAACCAACCGAAGCCAAAATCTCTAGAGATTTCCAGGACACCCCCGAATAGAAATCCAGTCTATAAGACTGTATTTACACGCCGGAGCACTTTATGAAGCTTTCAAAAAGCACTTGCTTGTAGGAAAGAGGTGTTGAGGGGCAAGCGATACCGCTTTACCTCTTTCCTACAAATGAAAGCTTTTTCAAAAACTTCATGAAGCTTGCTTCACCGTGTAAACCCAGTCTACCCAGTCGGACTTTGCAGAATGTGGTTCCCAAGAGAAAGCCATTTTTCATACTTCTTTTTACTAGGAAAAAGTCGATACAAATTTTGTTAAGTATATAAGAAATTGGTTACATTTATGGTAATGCTCTGTTAATCAACATAAGAGATGGCTATTGAACACTTCTTTCCCTGAGTAACGGTTATCTCAAAGTCGGGCAAGGCCAACTTTAACTTGTGCTCTTGTCGATTGATATAAATATACCCATACATACCCCTTACATGGCGCTAATTATTCTGTACTCCTACCTTCACAGAAGCCCGGTCAGCCTGGTAGACCTACACCACCTGGAACCGGTCCCCGCCCACCACCAACACGTCCCATTCCTGGCCAGCCAGGCGATGTAAGTAGCCTCTTTGCTAGCGGACTCTCTGGAAATCAAATAACTCTCCACACTTTGTATATATTTCAGGACCATGTTCATATGCCCGGCAATCCCTTTGACTTTGAGTATGCTGTTCAGGATCCCGAAACGGCCAATGATTATGCCCACAAGGCATCCAGCGATGGTGATGTGGTAACTGGCGAATATCGTGTCCAGTTGCCCGATGGTCGCACTCAGGTGGTGCGTTACACAGCGGACTGGAAGACGGGCTACCATGCGGATGTCACCTATGAGGGTGAGGCTCAGTTTCCTCAGGGACCGGTGGCTGGTGGGCGTGGCGGCGGCAGCGGTGGCGGCTCAGCTGGCGGCTATAAATACTAAGTGGAGTGGGTTGTCTGGGGTCATTATCTTGCGAAATGTACTGTAAACTTTATGGATATATAAACAATAAAATTTATGGATGTATCCCTCTAGCGTAAGTCTTCTCAACTGGAAGCTCAGGCTAAAGCTTTCAGGCCACAACTGTAACGGAAAACAACAGCTGTTCTTACAGCTGTCCGAGCTGAGTTGTCAACAAAGGCAGTGCGCAATCGCCAGGAGAGGTAAACAAACACCTGTAGAGCTTTCCAGGAGGTAAACAAAGCTTTTGCGCAAGTGCCACAAATGTCAACGCAGGCGTAGAAAAGGCTAAGAGCAGTACAGCAAACAGCAAAAGCTCAAACACAGCTGTCGTCTCGCTTCAACTTGTGAAGTTTACAAGATGAACTCATAGCTGGCACAGAACTGTCAACGAAACGTCAAACTAGCCCAAGACAGTATACAGAGAAAAGTTTTTTCATTTACCTTTCGTGAAAAATTGAGAAATGTTTTGCTTGTGAAATAATTCAAACAGAACTTTGTGTTGTGAAGTGCAAAGAATTATGTTTCTCATAGTTCCCAGCGGTTGGCCAGAGCCTAGCTAACGCGATTAAGGGGTAGCAAAAGGAAGCGCACTGCAAAGTAGGCTACACTTCCATATTTAGGACAGGTTATTTATGTCGCGTTCGTTGATCATTAACTACAAAGAGCAGCAGCCAGTTGTGCAGAACCATGGCCTGGTCCTGGTGGCGACTCTATGTGAGCCTCCTCAGTGTAATCCTCTGTCAGGCTCCGGGTGTCAATCTGCTGCCTGGCGAAAAAATCAACTACAATCTGTAAGTGGGAGACCCGTAGGAAGATAAGCAGAAACTAATCCAGCCACTTTTAGTGTTCACTCTTGGGCCGACAAACTGGGCATGGAACTATTTCATCTGGGCGATTTCATCACCAGACGCAAGGAGGTGCAAGAGGTAAGTATTGATTTTTCCCAAGCTTGCTCCCAGCCCCCTCGCAACCCCGACCCCCCCTTGAGCTGTGCACGTATTTGGGTTAAAGGCTGGCCGAGCCAGAGGGCAATTATACAAAATGTTTGGCTGCTGCTGTTGGCTGGCAAGCTGGTCGTGTGTCTGACGCTTTATGAGGTCAGTTGTCGCAGCTGTTGTAATTTATTTTTAGACAAAGCAATTGGATTTTCCATCTACTTGGATATGCATAAATATGAAGACTTACGGGTGTAGGGCACCACGCAGAGCCGATAATAGGGAAAAACAAACCCAATAAGTTTGGGAAAACCAACAATTCTGAAATCGATAAGTACAAACCTTGAGAATTCTTTTAAAAATGCAACAGAACTTTTTACCCACGTCACTGAAGATCGAGAAAAAAACATCTTCTACTCCAGATGTGGAATAAAATGAATGAAGCTATCGATTAAAAACTCCTTTTTCTTCTACACCCAAAGAAAAATACTTTCTGAAAGTACCGAGAACATGCACTTTACCTTGTCTGCATCTTAGCTCACACGACCATCAAATGCTCGAGAGAGAAAGCGACAAAATTATAATAAAGAATGTAGCATAACCACTTATCATTTTCATACTCATCAAGCAACAAACCTTCTAGCCTAGTGGGAAGACTATTTCATTAGAACTTCGAGTTCGTGGGTTCAAATCCCCGTAGAAGCATATCCGTGAGACTTTCCTATACTTAGGCCAAGATAATCCATCTTTAAAAAATGGAGAGTAAAAGCTTCGTGATGTTAAGTAGAAACGGTTGACTAGATATGGTGAGACTCCTCTTGGACTCCCTCACTTCCTCTCAGCTACAGCTTCTACAGAAGTCTTTGTGAGTGACACCTAGGCTTGCTGCTTGTCTTCAAATGTTCAGCACCTAAGCGCCAGGTTATACGTCGCGATCGACTCGTTCAAGCCATTAAACTCGCCAGGTCCGGATAACATATTTCCTGCCCAATTTCAGCAAACCAAGGGTTATGCCATCAACAAACTTCACATGATCTTTGTAAGTTCAAAAACATTCCACTAGATGGAGTGAAACCAAAGTAGTCTTCATACCGAAGGCGGGCAAACCCTCACATGTAAGACCAAACGACTAAAGGCCAATCAGTTTACCTTCGTTTCTCCTAATACCCCTTGATAGATTTATAGATGCCTACCCAAGGCAAACTATAAATCCCTCCATGCGTACAGCAGGGAAAGGCCTACTGAAACCGCCCTGCATTCCCTGGCCTCAAAGATTGAAAAATCTTTTGAAATGGGTGACTTCTGTTTCGTTGCATTTCTCGACATAGAGGGTGCCTTCACCAACCCATGATACAATTATTACAGGTAGGGCAATGAGCTTTTTTTGCTTTTGCACCAAGAGTCCTCAACGCACAAACGTTTTGCGGACTGAGCTGAGAGCGTTTTGAGGACGGCCTGAGAGCGCACAGTCAGCTTTGCCGTGCCTTGGTTATTGTATCATGGTCCAACCGAATGCGATCACCTCTGCCTTGGCAAATGTGAGTTGTAACGCCTCACAGATTTGTAAGCAGAGTCAGTCCGCAAGGAGGTGTTCTCTCTCCGCTACTATGGATCGTGACAGTTAACCAACTGCTTCGACTCATGGAAGCGGAGGGACACGTGGTTGTGGCCTACGCAGACGATTTTGCAATCCTACAAATGCTATGTGACCTCATGCGGCACTGACAACACTTGCTCATTGGACAACAACTTGCTGACTGGGTGCTCTTTTCTCGTGCAAAAAGGCTGTTGGTCGAAAAAGGGGTTTCTACCCGACTAAAATACACTGGCTTAACACAGCTGTAGTACGCCCTATACTACTCTATGGATCACAAAGTACAGAGAAGCGCTGAAATATGATTGAGCGACGCCCTCCGAACAACACCCATGGAAGCGCTTAACACCATATTTCAGCTTGTACCACAAGACCTTAAAGCAAAGCAGATGGCTATAACAAAAGATCTAGGACCACGATAACCCGATACCTGAAACGGGGGTCACTAACCAAGTGGTTTTATCGTTAAATATAGACTATTATGTACCTCAAACGACGTTCCACAAATTATACGATATCTATATTCCAAGCCGAAACGAGAGGAACAACTTTTCCCAGAGCCAACGCCATCAATATCTATTCGGATGATTCAAAGCTCGACAATAAAGTAGGAAGGGTGGTGTTCTCCCCCCACCTAGACCTAAACTTATCGTTCTGCTTTCCTGATCACTGTAGTGTGTACCAAGCAAAAGCTGGTAGACATCAAGGAAGCTGCCTTTCATCTTAGCACATTCACGGTCAAGGAAGGAAACGTATTTATATACTCGGACAGTTAAGCAGCTCTTCAGGCACCAGACTCATACACAAATAATGCTTAAACGCTCACTGATTGTCTCCTGTCCCTGAATGCGACTTGTCGACACTTTTGAAGTCAGCAGGGTTCGGAATTGCTCTTTGGTTGCAGCTCTCGAGAGCCAGTTCTTGCTCTCAGCTCATAGCACTCAGCTCTTGGCTCTGAGCTGAGAGCTGAGAGCCACATCTCGGGAGCCGTGAGCCATCAACCGGCTCTCGGCTCGTGAGCCACAGCACACGGCTCTGAGCTGAGAGCCACAGCTAGGGAGCCGTGAGCCATCAACCGACTCTCGGCTAGTGAGCCATAGCTCTTGGCTCGTGAGCCACAGCTCTCGGCTCTGAGCTCAGCCACTAACTTTAATCTGACTGCATATATATGAAGTATATGTCCTTTATATGGGCATTTCCACTGAAAGGTCCACCGAGACCGTTTTATTTTTGCAATAAAGTTCATTGAGTTTGATATTTTCCAATTCTTAACTGGTTTGAACCGGCTAAGGATCGCTTTACCTTAGGCTTGCCAGCAAGGGACGGCTACCATTTCCCCGTTCTCGTGTAAGTGGCTGTGGCACGCGAGCCGAGCTATGGCTCAGGAGCCGAGAGCTATGGCTCACGAGACGAGAGCTGTGACTCACAGCTCAGAGGTGATAGCTGTGGCTCACGAGTCGTGAGCCGATAGCTGTGGCTCAAGAGTCGAGAGCCGATAGCTATGGCTCACGAGTAGAGAGCCGGTTTATGGCTCATGACTCCGGAGCTGTGGCTCTCAGCTCTGAGCTCGAAGCTGTGGTTCACGAGCTGTGATCCACGCCTAGGCATACCCCAACATGATTTTGCGCTTTGAGTGGGAAGACTTTGGTTACTTGGTCAGCCCCTCCCACTCAACCTCCCGGAGGCATCCAGTCTAGAGATCCCAGCTCTACTTAAGTTTATTCTGTCCACAGAATGAATCAGTATTGAAGATCACCCTAGCGTCTAATAGGGTTTAACAGAGAATATATAGTATCGCAACGGACCCATGTGGCATAAGTGGGAGAGTGACTTGACGCTTTAGCCATTGCAACCTTAGCTAACCTAAGCCCCATGTTTCAGTACTAACAAATAGTATGTGTCGAGGCCAAAAGAATTTCCATTGATCTTCGCTGCATGGGTGCATAGCTAGTTTGTCTGCAGACTTGCTGCGGTTTCCAGGCACGCAGACAATGTGGATACGAAGATACAACCCGATCGCAATTAAGCATCTACGGCATTCTCGGAGCAGAACTGGTTCGGTACGTGTTTTTGGCTCCCTCGAACCTTATTATGCTACTCCTTGTAAAAACTTTCGGTGGATCTTATATAACTTCTGCATATTTTGCCCGAAGAGAACAATTTTTAAGTTCTGATATCCGAATTCAGAATACTACGAGTTCGTGACAAATATAATAAGGGCTGATTTTCACAAACATACAAAATACAGAGTAAATTCAGGGTTTATCTGTCACATAGCAGCTCTAAGGCAACCTTCCATAGCCCTAAGCCCTACCTTCCAACTTCGAAGTACAGACACTTTCGGAAGGTGTGCAAGGGCTGATTATCGATGAAATCAATATTGAATGGGATCCTTTCGATTAATCTTTGACGATTTCAAAGATCACAAAAAGGACTCAAATAGAAGCAAATCTCTCCCCTCAGTTCGATAAGTACAAGAACCGGTGCTCGAATTAAACCTTAAACTTTACAAAAGTTTTCATTTACTCCGTACCCTTGGCTAAAAAGTTCTGATAGGTGAAAAGTGTTTAACTCTAGGCCATTTAATCCAAGGGGATTATTATTTTTAAGAAATTACTAAAAAGGAAGCTGTTAGATTTGCAGGAGTTATCCTGTGTTATGTGTTATGCAACAGGTTTATGATATCTGGGTCTTAAACACTCAACGATTCCTTACTGTTACTCAGAAAACAGGTCAACATTCTGGAAGCTATAGAGGAGCAAACTTAACTTATACAGTTAGCAAACTGTTAAGCTGTCTTCCTGCATGGATTTAAAATTTTCTGAAGAGACGATGCTTCATGATCAAGTCAATTGTCTTGTTTCCAATTTGACCTGATTATTTAATACTTGTCCTTCCGACAATAAATTTTTATATATTTCAAACAGTTACCATTCTAACTAATAGGTTCTAAAACAGTACGTTCACTAAATACTTCATCACCAACTAATCTCAACTTTTTCAGAGTTTCAAAGAAGCCAAAGTCGTTTCACGTACTGGTAGCTCCATAGTCGATTCGATGGCTAAAGAAATTGAAATGATGCTGGATCTGAAAGTCAGCGCAGTGCGGGTAAGTTATCTCTTTATAGCTCTTTACCATCTTCAATCTTCATTCATATTCTTCAGCGCATTATGGACACCGCTGAGAATACGGCTTTGTCGCATCAAAACGATATGGCAGACAAAATGTTCTCCTACTATAATGCCAAACAAATGCTGGAGCCTGGTGATCCAATACCGCCCATACCAACGCCAGCACCTGATATGGATAAGGATATAGGCGAACCGTTGATCTATGTACAGCCCAAGGTGCTGGTGCTGGAGCCACGACCGGAATTTCCATGATACGCCCGTTAACTTTAGTGTCAGTTCAGTGCACGTGCCGGTGAATGTGTTCGATCGAGGTTTGATTTAACACTTACGTACTATCTATAATCCATATCTCTCTTCTCTATGCTCCTCTCTCTATTTCTCTGTCACACTGCGTATCTAACTGTCTATGTAAACGCTTTCAAAAACCCACACAAGCACACTATAAGTCTCTGTTTAGCAGCCTGTCTTGAAATGTAGAACCAAACAAAATCGCTCGTCTCGTTGTAATGCTAATAGTTAGTTAGTTTAACTATATTTTTTTTTTTTGTTCAATTTCCAAACCGCTTAAGTCAATGCGCGTCGAACGGTTGCAGGCGGCAAGTCACGTAATGCGGTAGTCTACGGGGAAGATGAGAGATGGGGGAAGATGGGAGATGGTGAGCGAAAGTTAACAATTATCAACTACCATTTAAAGTTACCCTGAAACCACATACGAAGGTTAAAAGACTGACCAAACTATGGGAAATACTGTGAAAACTTATAGTACCAACAAAATTATCGAAGCAACCAAAAAAAATACTACTATCGTCAAAAAAGTGTACAATCCTCTAAAAAATCGACGAAATTCCCAACATACCATAAAAACTATCGACAAAGAATTGATAACTATTGAATAAAATCGAGAAATATCGAGAATAATCGATAACTATCGACAAATATATATAACTATCTTCAAAATCACCGACCTAAAACGTTAAGAAAAATAGTCAACGGTCGGAACTTTACTCGCAGCACCAAATAAACTATCCACGACAAGCTTTAGTAATCCTGAAACTACACAGGAAAACGTCATCTCCAAAGTAAAACGACCGATGAAACTAAAAAACTTACAAGACCACCGGTAATTTCGTCAATACTTAAACTATAAACAAAAGTATCGACAAAAATTTGATAACTATCGAAAAATATCGATAACAATTTATAAAGCATCGATAACGTTCATTAAAATACTGCAGTTTCTTTCGAAAATCTCTTCAAACAAGCAAAAATCAATACAGCCCCATTAATTGGGCACAAAAGTTTCAATAAACTGTCTGAAAATACCGAACAAACTATTGACGGACATTTGATAACGACAAAATTATGAACCAAAAGTACAGTACCTTTCAAAACACTTAAGAAACCGATAGTCAAAAGGCTAGTATAAGTACATTTAAACTGAGCAACTGCACCCCAATCTTTTGGGGAAATTAGTTTCCCAACATGGCAAAAACTACCGAAAAAAAATTAAGTACAGTACCGTCCAAACTATTCACAGAAAAGTACAGTTTACCAACTGAAGCTCACCACTACCTCACCCATCTCTGACCACAACTATTCCTTCTTTATTTCTGCCAAAGAAATTGCCGTTAATGCCGCACTACGTAAATTGCTATTCCGCATACGTGACGCTGTGAATGTTTTATTAAAAATGCCGACATGCGGAATGCTTTGCCAAAAACCGTACAACACCCAACTAAGCCACGTTAACACCACCAAGAGTAACATCAAGCACACCAAATACCCTAACAGAGACACACGCCTGCACCGCCTTGTGCTATGTTTGAGAACGAATCGTTAACGTAACCATAAACCAAAACCCATCATCACACATCAATCTAGGTCTAAGCTATTCGAAAAACGAAGAACTAACTAATTTATGTTTTTTGTATACAAACTCTTCCCGTTTCGCCAACATACTATCATCAAATTCTACACCACAACACTCACACACACCCCCAAACTCACACAGCATCGGATGTGATAAAAGCGATTCAATGGTCGGAGAATTTGGATCAAATATTTCGTGATAATTACAAAAACGATCCAACATTATCGTGGCAATTTTTTGGCAGTTCGACTGGCTTTATGCGTCAATTCCCTGCATCGAAGTGGAAGAAGGACGTACCGGTTGATCTATACGATTGCCGCCTACGCTCTTGGTACATGGAGGCGGCGACAAGTCCGAAGGATATTGTTATCCTGATGGATGGATCTGGTTCAATGTTGGGACAGAGGCTAGATATTGCAAAGCATGTTGTAAACACCATACTCGATACATTGGGTACAAATGACTTTGTGAACATCTTCACCTTTTCCAAAGAAGTGCGCTCAGTAGTCGGATGTTTCGAGGACACACTGATTCAAGTATATATACGAAGAGCTCTTTGATTTCTGCTATGATTTAGACTTGTGTTAAATTTACAATTGATTTCTTCTATCCCACCCCACCACTCGAAATTCACACAATCCATGCGGCTTCAAACACGAAACAACCCCACAAAAACCCCACTAAATTCGAAATTCATCCAGGCCAATCTGGGCAACATACGTGAACTGAAAGAAGGGATTGAATCGTTTAAACCCACATCGATTGCCAATTATACAGCTGCCCTGACAAGAGCTTTCGAAATATTGGAAGAGACGAGGTCTAGTTCGCGCGGTGCGAATTGCAACCAGGCCATCATGATCATTGGTGACGGGGCGCCCGAGAATAATCGCGAGGTCTTCGAGTTCTACAATTGGCGTGACCCGCCCTACAAGCCGGTGCGCGTGTTCACCTATCTAATTGGCAAAGAGGTGGCGAATTGGGATGATATACGGTGGATGGCATGCGAGAATCAGGGCTATTATGTTCATCTCAGCGATACGGCTGAGGTGCGCGAGATGGTATTGAATTATATACCAGTTATGGCCAGACCCCTGGTATTGGGTAGGCATGAGCATCCGGTGATATGGACACAGGTCTATGCGGACATTGAGGTGGGTAACACAAACACAAAGCTAGTTAGTTAGTTAGTGGGTAAGAAATGTTATTGAAATTGAGAAAAAAAAAACAAAACAAACAAACAAACACCCTACTCTGCTATGATCTAGGATACCAAACTCTCCGACTATTTGTGGGAGATGAAACAGTGCGAGGAACAGAAGGCGGATGTACTGGAATACAATCAAGTTCGTGATCGCATGCTGGAGCCCACAGAGATGCAGAGACGTGCGTATCGACGCACCAAGGAGGTGAGTTGACAATTGAAGTAAATGGAGCTCACAAATGTAAAAATGTGCATCCATTCAAAAACTAATGCCTGATATGCACTTGTAAGACTGTTACTTATCTGTATGTGTTTTAAAGTCTTTGGTTTTAACTCTGAAATGGGAACTAGTTCATTTGGTGTTGCGACTTGAAGTAGTTTACTGCTTCTTAACTTCGTTTCTTTAAATTATTATCAAACTCATTATAAATGATATGCAGTTCATACTTGGAACTAGTTCCGTTGGAACTAATTATAATTTTTTATTTCAGATTAGTGAATCAAAAGCCCTTAAGTTTTATTATATCCATAACAGGAACTATTTCAGTTTAAATTTTATACAGTTCATATTTTGAACTAGTTCCGTTGAAACTAATATTAAGATTAATCGCGTGTATGCAAATTCTTTAGGTTAGTTTCACTAAAACAAGCATTTAAGTATTTTGGAACTCATAATGGAAACTAGTTCCGGTTACCTGGAACTAGTTCCATTGAAACAAATGACAAGCTATGTTTTTTAAGAAAGTTTTGTGAATCAAGAGTTTTTATTTTAGCTAATTCCAGTTAAATGTTATACAGTTCATATTATGAACTAGTTCCGTTGGAAATGATTTTAAGTTTTATTGATTGTAGGTTATACTTTTAGGTTAGTTTTATTAAAAGAAGCCCTTAAGTGTTATTAAACTCATAAAAGTAACTAGTTAGGGGTAAATGTTATACAGTTCTTATTTGGAACTAGTTCCTTTTTAACTTATCTTGAGTAAATTGATCACAGGTAAAATTTCTAGGTCAGTTTTAAAGAAATTTTTATCGAAATACAGGGTTAGTCCGGAAAGTAATAGGACAATTAAATAATACAATTCTTTAACAACTTTCAAAATAGGCTCCTTCTGCGTCGATGCCGCGCTGCCTGCGCGATTTCCAAGCATTGCAGGCTTCACGGAAGGCATTCTCCGGAATAGCCTTGAGAGCCGCGGTGCATGCTGCTTGGATCCCCTCTGTCGTCTCAAAATGCTTGCCTTTCAACGGCCTTTTCAGGCGAGGAAACAAAAAAAAGTCCGTGAAAGTTCTGTGATTGCGTTATTCAAAAATTGGGGATCACTTTCACACATGTTCAAATTTTCATGGCACACTTCCACTTGCCGCAATTTCTGGTCGTCAGTGAGCACTTTTGGGACCATCTTCGCGCACACTTTGCGCATGCTCAAATGCTCCGTCACAATGTCATGAACAACAGATTTGGGTAAATTTAACATCTGGGCAATTAAACAAATACTTAGTCGACGGTCTGAGTTCAAAACTTTGCGCACACGAGTCACATTGTCGGAGTTTGTCCAAGTCGAAGGTCTTCCAGCACGGTCTTCATCGGCGACCTCTTCCCGGCCCTCCAAAAAGGCCTGGTGCCACCGAAACACACCACTTCTTGCTAAAGCAACATCTGGGTAAGCCTGCTTGATCATATCAAACGTCTCTGTCGCAGATTTACCGAGTTTCACACAGAATTTAATCGCGTACCACTGCTCTAACGAACGCTGCATTTTCGGCTTGCACCACTCACAGAAACACGTCGAGCGAAAATGTATGTCCTGACTCTCCAGGTGCTTGGAGACAACTGAGCAGCCGCTCGTTCTTTAGCTAGAAACGCCTTCTACCGAATCCAGTCGGTGCGCGCATGCTCCGAAGTACAGTCGCTGCGGATGAAAATCAGTCCTATTACTTTCCGGACAAACCCTGTAAGCTCTTAAGTACTCATATTTAACACTTAGTTGGAGCTAGTTCCGGCAAAATAATGATAATTTTTTCTAAGTATTGGCTTCATGTTTCATTTATCAACATGAACTAGTTCTATTTTAAATTCGTGAGTTTGGAAATTTTGTAGACTTCAATAAAAAGCTATATGTAACGCTGAAACTAGTTTTATAAAATACCCTTTCAAACAATACTACATAGTTTATAATATGAACTTATTTTTTAAGAGCTATAGGAAAGTTTAAAAAAAAAACACATCAAATTCAGAAAAATGCATGAAATCTTTATTTGAATCGATAGTACGGTCCATATAATTTAATGTTTGAAGATTATACTCTTTACAGCATTTCGGCCGGTATCTCACGAATAAATGCGTCAATGTTGTCTTCCAATGCGTCAATTGAAGCGGGCTTGTCTGTATAGACATGAGCTTTAACATAGCCCCACAAAAAATAGTCTAAAGGCATTAAATCGCACGATCTAGGCGGCCAATTGACCGGTCCCGAACGCGTGCTGTGTGGCATGTGGCACCGTCTTGTTGAAACCACATGTCATGCAAGTCAAGCTCTTGCATTTTGGGCAAAAAAAGTTGGATATCATCCCACGGTAGCGCTCACCATTCACAGTTACGTTACGATTCGCATCATCTTTGAAGAAGTACGGTCCAATGATGCCACCAACCCATAAACCGCACCAAACTGTGACTTTTTCTGGATGCATTGGTAGCTCTTGCAATGCTTCTGGCTGATATTCACTCCAAAATCGACCATTCTGCTTATTTACGTACCCATTGAGCCAAAAATGAGCTTCGTCGCTGAAGAAAAGAAGCGCGCGTTTTGATAATAAAATTCAAGATAATTCAATTGTATCAATTGTAAGACGATTCATGTTTAAATTATAGACCAAACTGAAGATGTTTGACAGTGAAACAAAACACGAAACGTGCGTGAGCTGTTTAAACCAGTGTTTCCAAAAAGATAATAGCTAAAAAATCGCACGATCTAGGCGGCCAATTGACCGGTCCCGAACGTGAAATAAAATGTTCACCGAACTCGCCTCTCAATAAGTCCATTGTTGCGCGTGCTTTGTGGCATGTGGCACCGTCTTGTTGAAACCACATGTCATGCAAGTCAAACTTTAGTTCCTTAAGAACTTCAAGAAGATTAGACAAAAATCTTCCCTTACATTTTTTAAAAGCCTATTAATTTCCCCCAATCCATTTTCCTTCTCCTCAGACTTGGAACCAACCCGTCGACTCAAAAATCTATCAATTTATGACCACCGTATCCATGCCCATCTATGATCGACGCGAGAATGCGGTAAGTAAAGACCACAAATCGACAACACGTGTGCCCCCTGTGAGACACGCTGCTCTTTACCAATAAACGTCCAATATGAATAGAAAGCACTACAAAAAAAATTCTCTGCCCAAAAATTTAACCGTTTAACGACGCGTGCCCACATCATGCTCCTTCTTTGTCATTATCGAGTTACCCAAAAACCTATCTATATACTACTTCAACTATATTAATATTTTATGCGTTATATATATAACACACCCACTTACTACCTACTACTACTACTACTTACTACCTACTACTACTACTACTACAACAACAACTATCAAACTATACACAACTATACCACAGAATATCACCGAAGAAGTTTTAATAAATGAAGCACTCTGGGAATTGCAAACACGTGAGGTACAAACCAATAATGCCAAATTCTAACAAATTCTACAAATACAAATTCGAAAAGAAGTATTTTACTGCTCTTAAATGAAAGTTTTCTATATCGCATATACTATCTTATATATATATATATAAATACTTAAAAAGTAAACAATTTGTTATACTTTGCGCTACATACATGCATACCTAAATACCATATTTAACCGATATATCTATATATATATATTCAATAACTTTAATCGTAAACATGGTCTAGGACCATGATGTTCCTTTAGCAAAAACAAAACTTAACTAGGTTCAAAAATTAACAAATTCAATTCGATTGGTAAAGTATGTAACGATTTCTAGATATTACTTTTACTTAATTACTATAGCTATGCCTAGTTGATTAAAAACAAAAAAAACCGTATAATAGAACATTTTATCTAGCATTTTGAGTAGTAGAATTTACACATTAGTTTCAAATTGTACAACAAACGAAAATTGGGTAAAAGTGGCAATTGTCTAGAAATATGTATTTAACGTTCCCCAAAAAAAATTTTTTTAAAAAACTCCCAAATAGAAACTTGATGTTTAGTAATTGGAATAATATATATTAGGCTAGTGCTGAGGCCCTATAGAGCACACTGGAGAACCACAACATTCACTCTTTCGATTAAGTTTTTATACCCTTCATATGAAACAGCAGCCCACAGGACGGTGCTTTATAAGAAACCTAGACACCCCACTTATAACGATTGTTGAAAGCCCTTGCAAATAGTTGAAAAGAGAAACTGATCTATATATATAAAAAACTCGTTACGTGTTAGTTAAAAAACTACTCCGAAACGGCTGGAACGATAAGCATGAATTTTTTTATGTATATTTGGTAGGTGAAGAAATTGCTTTTAAGCATATTTCATACCGTTTTTTTACAACCTTACTAAGTAAACCTGCTAACTTTAAACATAGACACACAACACCACAAAGGAGGCTGGTAGATCATACATCTGCTTCATACCGCTAGGTGATTTAGGTGACCCTCTGTAGAACACTGTTTTTTATTTCATAAAGAATGCGCCTGTCTGTCCACTTTCCCTAAAGTTATTCTGACAAAGGAATACACGGTGGTTAGAGGGAGACGGTCATTGTCCACAAGCGCCGAGAGCGAGTTTGACTCAACAAGTTTGATTCAAAGAGAGCTCAACGACTTAACCAGAGTGAACAGCAGATTAATTTTTTGTGTAAAAAGTTAACGACGCAGTAGGTTGGTTATCTGTCTGTGTTTTGTGAACAAAACAAATTTTCGAAACATCGTTTTCCACCAGTACTTTTACAAATTGGGTCTATCTGTTTGTGTGTGTGCTACAGTGAACAATGACAGCAAGAGGTAGGGGGCTACTTCGGACGTCAAAAGAATGCAGCAACAAACATCCGAAATATCAGAGCAGATGGAACAGACGAGCAAATCCAAAAAGAAAATGAAAATTCGCGTGTAACCATGTCGCAAATGTGTTCTTCTCAATCACAAGAGGTACGAGCTTTTCGAAATCAACAACAATACTTGGAAGGAATACAAGCGAGCCGGATAGTTGCAGAGTTGGCAAAGAATCGATAGTAGCGCCATTCGATATTTACGATAGTCTTATCGAAAAAAAAGATTTGATACTATCGATAGTCAAAAGTTTGTGTTCTGTTAAAATCACTTACCTAACTTCTAATTCAAATTAAACATTTTATTGAGTATGTTTTCGTCACTTTAAAATATTTCATCCTGTTACAAAATTTAACAAAAAACTGAAAATTATAAACTTTAGGTCTAAGATTTATTCCAAAATCTTTTTTATGTTTCAAAACAATGTCTATCCGTATCACTTCAAAGTCTGACCTTAAATTAACTTAAAAAGTAAACATTACAACTAAAATTAGTCAGAGATCCATGCATTTTTTGAAGAAACAAAGGCATGTGTACATGCTTTGTTTTATCTAGTCTTACTGACACTTTTCTCCGATTCTGTGGATATTGCAGGATACACAGGTATATTTTAGTGACATCTTTCTGACTACCATCATTGTGCAGAAAATATAGAAATGTCCCTTATCATTGGACTCAAGACCCATTCATACACCTTTCGTTTAAATACCTTCCAATAGTTAAGCGGATCTATATAATCAGTAGAATGCTTCATTGAAAAACTATCGATCGTGTAAAAAGAAAATATCGATGGTGATGATAGTAACAAAGATTCGATATATCGATAGTGCCATTGATACTTTGCCAGCTCTATGTAGTTGTTAACACACACAGAGGAGTTGACCAGTAAAGTCATCAACTACATAGAGCATTAACATCTGCTTCGTTCCTTCGTCTCGCATTCCATTGTCAGCCAGATATTGAATATTCCGCTCATCCGATAGTCCTGATTGGTGCTATGGACAAAGAACGTCCCAATTGTCATGCGCTCAAATTCAAAAACAAGTAAAAAAGTCGGTCAAGCCCGACTATATACGTGTACCAGTGTACCAATGTACCAGGTGTACCAATGTACCAGGTGCCCAAAATGCCAAAAGCCTATCCCATGGGATAGGAACTCATACGCAGCAAACATTTTAATGAAATTTTTGATCACATTCGAGTTCTTTTCGAGTCCACGGTCTGATTAAAATAGTCATAAATGGGCTCGTTTTCTGATCATAAATTATACGTTTTTCGGGAGAAAATGGTACCCGAACCGCGACTCATCAAGAAGAGTCGTTTTTAACCCGTTCTTCTGATCAGTTTCGAATCATTTTCGAATCATTTTGCGAGTTTTTTTTGAGTCAAAATTCAATAAATCACATTTTGTAATTTGAGTCTTCTTTTAATCGTTAGGTATTAACCTCTTATTAATCATCAAAAGGGCTCGAAAAATACTCATTCGGCGGTGTCCCAGAAATCTATTCCAACCAAATTCTAGCAAAAACTAATTCTCGGTGTCCTAGAAATCTCTTTCGGTTGGTTTCAAACCTCTCGTGTTTTGTTGGGTGATTTTGGCAAACCAACCAAAACACAAACCAGCCAATACACCAACAGCCAAATACCAACCAATAGCGACTTTACGAACCCACGCAATATATCACTGTTTTTGTAGTAGGAGCGTAATCTTATACACACACCTTTCGAACTCGACTTTCGAACTAGACTTTCGAAGAAAACGAAATCTCTCAAAGTTCTGGGACACCGAATGATTTCTCGAGCGATTTGCAAACCAACCGAAGCCAAAATCTTTAGAGATTTCCAAGACATCCCCGATTAAGGTGATTTTTCTTAAAAGGATCTCTGGGTAATTCTGCCGGCGTCGCAGTCGAGACACGCATAGAGAGTGGGAGAATACGTGTGTTCTATAATTAGCACGCTCAGCGACTTGCTCTTTCACGACGCGTGCTTTCGTCTTTTTGTTCTCTCACGAGGCATTTCTTCGATTGCTTGTTGCTTATTACTTGTTGTTGCTTGATTTTCTTCGTGTTTCTCTGCTAAGCACACAAGCGCAAAGCTTGATTGTCGAAGTTTGGGCACCACTACCGATCCCCCTACAATACAAGTTGCCATTTAAGTAACAGTAAATTGTAAAATTTAGCTAGGTAACTAAATAAATACGTTTTATGATGAAAAAAAAAAAACACTACCGTGTACCAACGAAGGTATATGCTGAAAGCAGCGCAGCTACTGCGCTGCAGCAGCGAAGTTTTATTTGCAAATAGCTTGACTATCGTTCATCCGATCTTTACCAATCCTTGGGCGGATCGATAAAGAATCTCGACTAGTAAATATGTCCAAAAGGTACGAACCTTTTATCCATAACACTGCCGGAGACACAGCCATGTTTACAAGAAGCTTGTAAAATATTTTACCAGCTTCAAGATCCAAGTAGATTATCTCACTTTTGTCATCTTGTAAAGTCAAAAATATATTCCAGCAGTAAACCGAAGTATGCATCTATATACTACTCTTTTATGAATCAAACAATTTGCAAGGGTTAGCCGGCTTCGGCTTGTCCGATGTTAGCCCTCTGGTCCCACTGGTTTAAGTTCTTTTAGTTTTATTTAGAAAATTAATTTATTAAATAAAAAACCTACCAACTATACAAATTCACAGCGCATTAATCTAACGACCGATATAAATCCGGCTGCGAAAATAAAACTTGAAGTTGTGAGTAAAATTGTTTCTAAATCCAATTCAACAACAAGTGCAACCAAAAACAAAAATAAAAATTAAATAAAATTAATTGCAAAATTTGTACGCCGCATGTTTTTGCCTTCTTTTTGATTTTAAGCACCCACCACCTTCCACCCACCATGTCCATATACTTGTTTAAGCTTCACCTGTGTTTTATGTTTGGTAATCTCCTTGGTTCATTTTCTTTCAATCTCTCAATCTCTGTGTGTAAAGGGCAAAATTCTACTAACTGTCTAAGTATAATCTTTTTTAGCTGCAAATGAAGAACTCTCTTTGTCTTTCTATCTCTTGTGAAACACCTACTTTGAAGGGTATAAAAACTGTGAACCAAAAAAAAAAAAAAATAAAACAATTCTATAAACAACACCAACAACGCAAACACACACCAAAGCCCCACCACACCGTGTAAACAGCTTTTTCACCACTTTTCAGTTGATTTTCTTCTAACAAATACTCTGTAATTTATTCTTTCTGTACACTGTACACAAACATCCGTTTCGATCATACAACGCTCTCTTAGTACAACTCTTACGCTAGCCAAACAAAATTTTCTACAAATTTGTAATTTTTAAACATCAATCCAAAAGTAGTACCAAGTACAACGAAATGCTTCTCATATTTTGCATAATCTTTGTTTCTTTGTGAAATGCCTTTAAAGTGTAAGCCGAATCAAAATTTCTTCGACTTTAATTTCCTTTTTTTTTTGTGTGTACTAGCAATGCCATTTATCAAATTCAATTCATTTTCAGTACCAATAAAAATATAACATGCAAAATTCTCTGTAAAGTCCAACTTGTGTAAATGTTCTTTGCCTTTGCTTAATATATGAAATGCATCTTTTGAATTTATACCAAATCGTTTTTGATCCATGCTTAGACAAGAATTGCAAACATATTGGGCGTGGCTGGCACGGATGTGCCCATCAATGACATTAAAAAGTTGCTATCGCCGTTTACGGTAAGTGTTTGTATGGGGCGCCAGTGTAAACGGGGTCATGGAAATTTAATGGTTGATTTTTTTCAGCTGGGCGTAAATGGCTATGCGTTTATAGTAACCAACAATGGTTATGTACTATTCCATCCAGATTTTCGTCCAATTGTAAGTGCTAACCCCGAGATTTTGTGTAATATGGACTAATTTTTTGATATAGTTCCAAGGTTATATACTAAAACCCGCCTATAATAGCGTGGACATGATTGAAGTGGAGCTATTGGATGATGATCGAGCCGCCAGAGACTTTAATCCAGTGCTAATGACGGTATTTTTTTCATATTCATATTCATATTCATACTCTTCTCTCATCCCCACATCAATTCATCGACTTTCTTTTTCCACAGATAAGAGATTCCATAATCAATCAATCGACAGGCAGCAAATGGATGTTGGTCAAAAATCATTTCGATGAAATGGTAAGACATTTCCTACTTTCAAAGTGGGAAACTCAAACTTTTTCGTAATATCATCCACTCCTAGAAACGTGTGGCTCGCATCAAGCGTCAGTATTTCTGGACTGCCATTAGGAATACCCCATTTACCTTAGTCATTTCCTATCCCGAACAATATGGTGTCAGTCGCATGGACATACGCACCGATCAGGAAATTCATCGTATTAAAATAAAGGGCACAAATATACGCAGCTTCTTCGATGGCAAACGCTGGAAAATACATCCCGATTGGTGAGCCAAGTCTTAGTTTAAGTTCCCTTAAAGTTTCTTGTAAATCCTGTTTTTCCTCTTTCTTAGGCTATTTTGCAAGCACAGCAACAGGACATTCAGAACGCCCGAAACAGAACTTTTGTTTTTTCTGGAGCGTATGTCTGAGCCTGGCTGGCATTGGCCAGATAGTCGAAGCGCCTTGCCCCCCGAGCATGCGGCGGCCATGTTCTGTAAGTAAAACAACATTCCAACATTGTATTTGCTTCGAGTCTCTGCCGCTTTTCCAACTCCGTTATGCATTTTGTGTTTGAAAATGAAACCGAAACCAAAAAAAAAAACAAATCTCATGCAAATTCACAGCTAACAACTCATCAACTGGCCGCTATCCATCAATCAATGATAAAGAAAAATATTATTGTGAGTAATGAAAGTCTGAAATGAAAACCTCATCAAACAAACAAACAAACAAAATCCACCACAAATAGCACCAAATTAATTTCTGCCATTCCAAGCACTTGCACTTGTTGATAATCAAATTGGATATGCCTGATAAATGTAGAATATTCAAATCAAATATCAGTTTCTCATCAAATTGTAAGAGTAATTTGCCCATTTGTTTCAAAATAGTTAGCTGAGGAATTTGCACTTTTGAAATCTTTGCATGTCACCAGATTTTTTGTTTTATTCTGTAAACTATCTAACAATATTTGAATATAAGGGTACTTAAATGTGTTTAAGATAGGGCTTTGAAAGTCGGAACAAGATTTAACTAAGGGTTGGGTTCTTTCTTAGCCACTTCTGTTATATTCTAGAAAATCTTAATCTTGTCTAGTCTCTCCGCACATATCAAAAGAGTTCACGGTCGCCACTTTTGACAACATTCGACTTTCAAAAAAGTCTTGGACTAAGATATGAAACTACCGCATTAATCAGAACAAATAGTTTTACTTTACTTTAACCCTCATTTTCTCTTGGTAAAATATCCAGGTGCCTTACTCTCTGTTCATAACGAAAGAAAGTCCCGCTTTATAAAGCTGTCATTCATCCAGATTTATGAGTTATTTATGCCAAAACTTCGTAGGTATTGTCTCACAAATGTTTAAGAGGTCGAATGGTAGACAAGCAAGAATTAATTACTAAATTAGGACTCCTGTGTAAGAGCAGTAGATAAGCGTAGATAGTATTACGGATTAGTTTTAACCTGTATTTTACTTCTCTAACCCGACTTTTCCAAAAAATGGCAAGCTAGTTGTCATTTTCAACCATCTTTGTTCATAGGGACAGACGGACGGACAGACGAACATGGCTAGATCGACTCGGCTGTTGATGGTAATCAAGAATATATATACTTTATAGGGTCGGATATGCTTCCTTCTGCCTGTTACATACTTTTGCACAAACTGAATATACTCTGTGTACCCTTGGTACAGAGTATAATACATACATATATATATGCCAACGTACGGGACGTTTCCATTGAAAACAAAAAACTTTTTCTCACAAGAACTAGTTTTTCTTCCGATCGTTCCTAAGGCAGCTATATGCTATAGTCATCCGATTTTGACAAAACATTGTAGAATTGTGTAAAAGCATACCGAATAAATAATTTTCAATTTTAAGGACATTTCAATTGAAAACAAAAAAAAATTTTCTAAGACTACTTTTCAGACTCTACTTTTCTATGATATACTTTATACTATATAGGTGTCCGATTTCGACCAAACTTAGTGGAATCATGAAACTAAGAAATACGAAGTTTGGAGGCGTTTCCGTTGAAAACAAAAAAGTTTTTCTCTCTAAAACTAGTTTTTCGACCGATCGTTCCTAAGACAGCTATTTGTCATCCAAACCGGCCGGTTCCGACAAATGTTCAGCGTATTTGTACTAAAAGACTTCGTGCAAAGTTTGGTGAAATAATCAAAATAATAAATAATCGGAATAATAATCTTTGAAATTATTTTTGATTATTTTTTGGTAATCGAAAATAGTCCCGACAATTCTTTGATTGTTTATAGTCGAAATCAATTAGTAATCAAACTTTTTTACTGGTGGATTACAGTATAATCAATACAATACTTTTTAATAATAATCTAATTGATTACTAATCGTAATCGAAATTTAACAGCTATGTTCTCCACCCTGTATTTAGCAAAAGACTCAACTCAAAATACAACTGAAGTAACCCTTTTTCAAGACCTTGGATGGGTGCGGGACTCCTGGTATAACGGACGGAAAATATTTTAAAGTCCTCAGAATATCACGAGAAGAATTTAAGATCCTGAAATTCATGTAATTTGCGTTACAAGACAAAAAGTTAGGATCTTGCGGTAGAATAATGTCAAACATTTTCAAGCCAAGACCTTAGGATCGATAACTTTAGGAACCCCTTCGCAAACTTTAGTATAGCGAACCTAGTGAAATGTAGCCCAAATAGCCCTCCTAAATTTCTGAGTACGATAAGTACAAATTGATCTCGACAATGAATTTCAAGGCAATGGAGGTGAGGTGCACTCCTAAGGTTAGCTAAGCTTAGCTAAGAGTACTATTGAAAACACGGCTACTAAACCAGTTTTGAACCAATCTGTTTCGAAGACGGATATCAGATTTTGGTTAAACTGAGAACCGAACCTTGAACCGAACCAAGTGTTCAAAAATTCTTGAATCTGAACCTGTTCCAGACCAAACATTTTGACTCGATTCAACAAAAATTTTAGATATTCTTAGATCCGACAAACTTGCTAGGAACTGGTTGATATGGTGTTATAGTCTTAGTATCTCCTAGAAAGTCTCATTAGAGTCTTTGATGGCATTTATATAGTATCCACCGAGTCAAACACCATAAGGTTTTGGACATCTCATGTAATGTAAACAGTTAAAAGTTACAACTTTACTAGCTGGAAGTAGTCTTGTCAAAGAATTTCTCGACACGGGCCCTATAAAGTTGATGAATTCTTGAATGATTCTTGAATGGATAATGAATGAAGAATATGCTATGCTTGATCAAAGAATAAATCCGAAAGAAATAGCGGTTTCGATTACGGTTACGGTCACTAAAATCAAATTGTTTCGGTTACGGTTATCTCTTATGTCGGTCCGGCTACATTACATTACATATGATAATATATGATTTGACCTTAGTATCATGTAAAAAATGTAAAGTGGCTTGACACAGCCCCAAAGGGCCAGAGCCGAGCCTCTCTCAATCTCTTGGCTTATGCGCTTCTAATTTTCGCACAAGAGAAAGGGACCTACATTTTAACGCTGAATCCGAAAGGCAGTTTCAGAAACTTTTCATGGCTAATTACTACAAAGCTGGCGCCAACAGCAGAGAGGGGTGACCGGGTGTAAAGTTTATTCAAAGAAACAACTTTTCATTAGAAGTTCCGAGGCGGGATCGAACCCACGACCCCTTGCCACCCGGTCACACCTTAGTATCACAGTTGCGTTAAAATTTTTTGCGTCTAATTTGTTTCGTAATGGATTCATTATAAATTTAACACCAGAAATAAGTCGTTCGACACTTACTTGTGTACAAGACATTGCTAGTACTACTTTCGATAACTCATATAGTTCTGGGTATTGAAGAGTATTTTCTTCCCTCCATTTGAGTATGTCGATACGAGAACTCAATCTTTTAACATTAAGAAACGCATGTAATGCAACGTTTGTACCATTTCTTAATTCAATAGATTGGTTTCGTTCCATTTGGCCCTCCGTTTATAGGTTATTCATATACACATCAATATCGTCTATTTCAACTGACACAGTTTTGCTTAAGCTCGTGTTAGCATAAGCTTATTCTGTTACATTTAAAAACCGGAATGGAACCGGTAATCGGTTAACCAAAATTAAACCAAAATTACGGTTACGGCCACTTAATAAAAATGTTTTTTTCGGTTTGATTCGGTAATACCGGTTTAAGATTACGGTTGTGGTTTCGGTTCTTATCCCTGTGCTTGATTTGAAGACTACTTATCTAACAGATCCTTGTTTGATTTCAGAATTTTCTTCTTGGATCCAAGAAAGTTCAAGCTTACCAAAATTTTGACATCAAAAATTCTTAATTTTAAGCTTAATTTTCTCGATTTGTTTCCATTTTTTAAGTAGTTATTGGTTGTGAACTTGAAGTTGAGTTGAAGACTTATGTAGGGTTAGTGTGGAGAGACTGGTTTGCCTCTCCAATTGGCCAAGTTAAAACCAACCAAATGAAATTAACACGGCGCGCAAATAATTTAACAAACTTGTTTAATTGAGTTCTCGTATGCAAGTGAATCGCCTGCACTTTACAAAAGTTATAATGCGACCAAAGCGTCGCTGGCGACTGCGCTGCTACGAGTGAGCTAGAGAGAGCGATTGCGCAGCTGCAATGACTAAATATAGAACAGGCGAGGGAGAAACATGAATAACAAGAGCGAGTATCAAAGCAAACAAACATTATTTGATGGCAGATGGCCATTGATTTGATTGACATTAAGACTTAGAACTTTACATGGGCGGCAAAGCGCAGGGGATCTAGCCCGAACAGTTCAGAAATTATAGTAAGTTGACAAATCTAATATTTTAATCGGGTGTTAAGTGTCACTGTACTTTAAGGGACAATTTCTCAAAGGATCCGGTTGGCCAACCGCCAGTTAAATTTGTTCCTCCAGTTGACAAGCGGTAAAGTCATTTGGTTTTCTCAACAGCAGTTTCATCTGATATCGATAAATTTCTATCGCTGCATTAGTGTGGCCAGACACGGTCAACTGGAGCCAGCTGTTTGTATAACGATAAAATATATCGATAATTCCATCAGCACTGAACTCGCGGTTAACTTTAATCAGTGCTCTAGCAGCGGTTAAATTTGTTCCTCCGGTTGCGCCACACACAGCATGAGATACGCAAATTCGGTTAAGCTGCCTGTCAAGTTGACCCATTGAGAAATCGGGCCTAAGGCAGATAAGTTTACGGTCGCATTGAACAACAGAGTTTCCAGTGTTCTTTTATGTACATAGTTAGAAGAACCTTTTAACAGTATTTTCCCAGTTCTTTTCCATCTTATCTTTTATATAAAAAAAGCTTATTCTTTATAAATGTCTTTTCAATAACATCCCAGTTGTACTTGATTTAGTTTTAACTCCTGCATATTTATTTTCCAGGCGATCGCCAGTTAATGCAAGCATTAGTTTTCGATGCTCGTGTCACCGAATGGTTCTCCAAAAATACCAGCTTCAATTCGAAAGACGACAAGGGGTAAGTCTTAGGCATAGAGCTAGGCTTGACACACCTCACCGAGTACAGTCAACGCCTAGATTTGTCCCAGTAACTTCTCCATCGACAAAAGGCAGCAGCGGCACATATTTTTGTGTATTAACCATTATCATTTCTGTGTACGCCCTTCTTTTTCTCACTTTTATTTGCCTTTTTTGCACCCTACAAATATAAACTGCAATCTCTGAACTATTCCAAACGAAACATAATGCCTATCATTTTAATATAAACTTGTCAAAACAAAAAAACTAGCACGAGCGCATCAAGCCCAATAGCCGTTCTAATGGGTTTGCTGCCAAGGTAAACTCATTTAAAATTAGTTCTTGTTAAGTAAAACTAACCGAAAAAGGGTCTAAAGTTTATGCGCTAATATCGTCAACTGTTTGTTTACATTAGAAACGAGTTCAAGCAGCGTTTTGGGGTGACTGTGGCCTTCTTGGCCACGCACAGCGGTCTGACCAGATGGCATGAGTTCCATTCGAGTGTGGCCGAAGAGCCGGGAGTAGGGTAAGCTGGAAGAAAGCTGTACTCTTTGAACTGGTCTATTGAAACGTTTTCTTGTTCCAGGGAAACTTTTAGTCGACATAATAAGAGAGCCATTGATGAGAATTGGTATAAACGTGCAGTGGATCAGCACTTTATACGCGAGGAGAGTTTCGTCTACTCTGTACCTTTCGATGCGGGCGGTAGGTAGCAATTTCTAGGAAGGATTTTATTTTTTAAGTCTTTTTTACGACTTGTAGAAAGCAACGCTGAGATTTTGGTAACCGCCAGTCATGCCATTTTCCATAATGAAGGTGGTAAATCGGCACCTGCCGCTGTGGTGGGCTTTCAGTTCCAGCATTCGGCACTCTACAAACTCTTCCACAACATCACGGGAAATGTAAGTACTTAGAAACTGGGCAGACAAAAGACTAAATATTGTTTTTCAGGCCTGTGCTGTCGATGACAAAGACTGCTACATTTTGGACAACAATGGCTATGTGATAATCTCCACCCGACTACACGAAACAGGACGTTTCTTTGGTGAAGTGAATGGCGCCATTATGATGCGTTTGGTCGAAGAGAAGGTATACAAACGCGTCATAGTGTACGACTATCAGGCGGTGTGTTTCGAGTCAAGAAGTGATAACAATGCCTCCAATATGCTGCTTTCGGTAAGCCCAAACTCTGGAAAACTGTTGCTGATACTTAAACTTTTCCCTTCCCTTTTCCCCCTCTAGCCCCTTTACCATCTGCTGCGTCTTAGCAAATGGCTGCTGCATACGGCGCTGTGGTATATTGTACAACTAATGCACTGGGCTCCGGGCGTCTCCGCCCACTTTGACATGAACAGCGACAATCGCACCGCCGAACCGCTACCAGAGCCCGATCACAATAGTCAGGTGAAAAATACAGCCTGGCTGCATTACCTGACGCTACGTCGCACACGGCTCAAGTCGTGCGACATGCAGCGCGAGCTGTACACATTGTACAATGAGAAGGACAACGTTGTCTACAATATGACAGCGCACGCATGCGAGCGGCCATTTGTGGTGCTGCCCATACCGTTCAGCAATCTCATCCTGCTGGTCATAGATCAGCTGTGCCCCAGGGATGCGGGCCTGGTGCTGACCGTAAATCCGCAGAAGATTAACTACCATTTGGCGGTGAACGATTCGCTGGCATGCTTTAAGCATTCAAAAGAGTTCAACCGAGTGCGTCCACAGAGCTGCATCAGTCGGCATGCGAATGTAAGTTGAATGCTAAAAGAAATCCTTAAGAATTTGTGTTTAGCCAATCCCGAGGCGATTCTAAGCCCATTAAAACCTGATTGAGTTCATTCGGAAGCACGAACCTATTCTGAACCGCAACAGGTTTAATTTTTTCTTTCCGAAGCAATTTTTAAACAATTTCCTTTATAAATTTCGTAAGGAAAGTCTGATCCCCCATATGTTCAAAAATTTTGATAAAAACACTTGCTCATCACCTTTTCTTTGATCCCAGAAACTAATAAACATCGAAACATCGAAAGAAAAATATTGGTTCTAGGAAGGAGTAAAAAGTTCTTAACAAATTACTGATGATTCGATGTATTATGCTTTAATAGTAGTCATTTTTAGCCACTAAATACTGAAAAACCTGTTCAGAGTTCTTATTTATACCCAAAAATACTCGATCGCGGCAATCAGAATAGAATATGGATGGTCACCGCTGCCCAGCAGAGAGGCCTAACAAATTTCGCCAAAGTTTGTGCAAAGAGAATCAATTGCATTTTATTCGCTTGCCAGCAGTCGATGCGGCAGGTCAGACCTGGGTTGCGTCGCTTTATTTTCGCACACCAATACACTCTCACTTTTTGGCCTTGCTCTTCTTGACAAAACCTGGAATAGAAAAATCACATAAAAAGGAATCGATATACGACATACGTAAATACTTGATATTTTTTACACCCGAGTGTAACAAGCACTGCAACAAAATGTAAGCGGTCTTTAATCTACACACTCAGTCACAGAAATACCAATACGACAATGAGTGTGTCTTTGAGTTGACTGTTAATTTTGGGTATGCGTTACACTGCATAAGCTTTTACAGAGAATGCACTCGTAGTCAAGAAAACAGGCAGTCATGTGAATCTCTAGACAGAGGACAGACGGCGTTGCCAAAAAAATTATCAGGCCTGTTCCCGTTTCCGCTTCCGATTTCGATCAGACCATGCGGAATCGGAATTGGTAGCTGTTCCCGTTTCCGAAAACGATCAAGATACTCGGTTTCAAAAGTTATGCCTGAGTCAGTGGAATGAAAAGTAAATGACATGTTTCTTGGAAACGGTGATTCTTTTCATCTTGCAAATATTTTTATTGTAACATGTCTAATATTGAAGAGATTTTGAAGTATTCATTGATAAAATCATTTTTTTATGCTTGTACCTCGGCAATCGCGTGTAAGCGAACGAAAGATCGAGCGAAAAGAAACCGAGCTGTTCGCTATTCCGCATCAGCGCATGCGCAGTGCTGATCGACATTGTAAAGGCTGTCTTATGGCTGAATTAAAATTCGAAAACGATTCGAGCATTTATTCGAAAAGACAATCGATTTCAATTTCACTCGGAAACGGGAACACCAAAATGAAAACCATTCGGAATTGCGATAGTTTTACTTTTAATTCCACTCGGAAACGGGAACAGGCCTGTATATATCTTGCTGATCCAGAGTTATTAAAAAATTTTGAAATGAACATTAAAATTGAATACAAACCACATCCATATTGTCTGAGTAAGCTTAAAATGTTGAAACTGGGCTCAAAAAGGATTTTTGATTCTGGGTTAGGATATTTTGTCAAACAAACCAATACACAAACTAAACAAAAGCGACTTTACGAACCTACGCAGTTTAGCACTGTTTTTGTAGTAAGGCCATAATCTTATACATACACCTTTTTACTAGGCTTTCGAACTAGACTTTCGAAGAAAACGAAATCTCTCGAAGTTCTGGGACAACGACGGATTTCTCTAGCGATTTGCAAACCATGCGATGCCAAAATATCAAAAGATTTCCAGGACACCCCGAATATAACTATTTTCATATTAAAAGGATACTATTTACTCCTAAATATATGGACTCGATCATATCTTGACATTTTTATACACTTGAAAAGTGTATTGAAATTTTGGTCAGAAGTTT
Organism: Lordiphosa collinella; assembly: GCA_018904265.1. Taxonomy (NCBI): domain Eukaryota; kingdom Metazoa; phylum Arthropoda; class Insecta; order Diptera; family Drosophilidae; genus Lordiphosa; species Lordiphosa collinella. The sequence continues at coordinate 101,101 of JAEIFV010000653.1, forward strand.
GGAGCGAATAAAAGGAATCATCTCCGACCACATAAAGCATATATATTCTTGATCAGCATGACGAGCTGAGCCGATTGAGCTTTGTCCGTCCGACTGTCCGTCCGTCCGTCCGTCTGTCTGTCTGTTACTACGCAAACTCGTTCCTCAGTTTTGAAGCTATCGGACTGAAATTTTGCATAGAGATATCTTTTAGCTGCACACTGCACATATGTCGGAACCGCGAAAATCGGATGGTCACTTCTTGTAGCTGCATAAAATCGGCAAAACTGGTCATGGTCTATTATGATTGAAAGTAGCTGTCCATTTCTACTCTGTAAATATAATTAGTTCCAAAATTGACTGAAATGGTGTCCCAGCTCTTCTCCTTGAAAAAACATTTTTTTTCTTTAAATTCTGTTTCAATGTTTCATCGCATGTAGATTTCTTTCCAAACCAAAAAAAACAAACCTAGTTTAAAAACAAAACCATTACTGAAATTAACACCATATAAAATAAATAAGTTAATAATTTAAACAACTTAATTTTATTTAACTAAGTCCACAAAACTAAATAATTAAAGCCTAATTAAAAAGAATTGACATTTTATTAACTATTCTTCGTTAAGATTTTTCCAAGAATATGTATAAGAAAGTCCTCAGTGATAGTTCCGATTTCATATTATTTATTGATTATATTGTATTTAATCTGTATTTCCATTCTATTTTTTTCCCTTTCTCCAGGAGAGCAGCATCAAACTGTGCGGCAAGGCTTGCTCCATCTATGCGAATCTCACGCTATTGCTGCTCTGTCATATTTTAAGTCGTTGGCTTTAACGGTTAGCTTAAATTTACTAACTAGGCAATATGTTTTTTGTATTATAAAACCGATAACAATTTTTTACATCTAAATGCTTGAGCGCAGTTCAATTTTTTCCACAAACCGAGAAAAACTTTTCCAAATTAGTTTTTAAGTAGCTAAATTAAAAACCAACTAGTTTCGAATGTTGCAAGTAACAGTGTGTGAGTGTGTGTGTGCGTGAGTGTGCGAAGACCTTCCAATAGACAAAACAAAAACAAAAATGCATAAATTAATTAACCACAAGTTCCAACAAAAGAGCCTTAATTCATTAGGCACACACTGTTATTACTACTGCCCAGGTGTGAGTGTGCATGTCTGCGTGTGTGTGAATGAGAAACTAATTTAAGCTGGCCACATTTGTAAGTAACACTTAGCTAAAAGTTAAAGGATCGAGAGGCAAACCTACGTAATAAAGGAACCATTTAATTATATGACGAACCACATGATTTACACTTAAGTAGCTTTTGTATATTTGCTTAGCTTAGCCCAAACCAAAAACAGAACAGAGGCCCCATTTGTATAACAATTCGTTAAAGTATATAGAAAAGGGAAACCTCAGCGCATTGTTTTTATATATAATTCTAATATTAGCATAAAGCTGATCGAAGCTGATATCTAGCTTAACCCACAAGTACCTATATAAACATTTTTTATTACTACTACTTAACTTGAATACGAGCCACAGAACTGAGCCGCAGATGAAACTAGTTGAAAATTCTCCCCTTTCACACAGCTTTAGCCATTTCGTAGTGTAAAAGGGATAAACGTTAACTTGTGCCATTGAAAACTGCCTAGAATTTGTTATTCAAAAACTATTTACTATATTAAATCAATTTCCCCTACCCTTTAGGCAAAATTTAAACACAAAAAAAACCTGAATCTAAATTACAATTTTTATTTACTTACTTTCCCCCAAAATACATTTTGAAAGTCTCAAGCAAACTAAACAAACTTTTCCACAACACTCGCTAAATACATTAAAAGAAAAGAAAACAGAAAATTATATTTAACAAGACATAACTACATTAATATATTATTAATAAACAACAATTTGTCTAATGTGCTAAAAGAAAAGAAACGATAATAAACAAAAATACATTGAAAAAGCAAATGTTTTGTGGTTTCCATTGAACAATTCAGGGAAAAAGTAAGAAAACTTTAATTACCTCTATAAGGGTTAAAAACTCGATACAACTCGATATTGAGGGTATTCACTAGCCCTCGTAAAATGGCAAAGCGTAAAAGCGTAAAAATATGCGGCTGCAAATTATAAAAAAGAAAACTATAAACAAGATAGATAGTAGAAAGATAGACTATAACATTCTCTGTGCTGCCCATCACCGTTGCTACCAGTGATGCCGCCAGCCTCTCAAAAAAAAGGTGACAGATCGACAAAAAAAAGGGGGAAAAAGGTGACGAGGAAAAGTTTAAAAAAGGACAGAAAAAAAGTGACATTTTAAAATTATTTTATTTTGATTTCTTATCAAGTTTAGCCCCTTTTTAAATATATATTATAAAATATATAGAAATTACCCAGAATATACTAAAGTAACTATAATAATTTTATGGCTGCGTCAATAATATCTTCGCCCTCAAACTTTCCGGCAGCCCATAAGTATTGCAGCAAGCATTATGATTTTTGTGGCCATATGTTGGCGTATTTGGTCAATTTTTGAAATCATGATTTAAGGACAAGGTGATTTTGAAATTTTTAAGGCTAGATCAGTTAAAAAAGTGACAGATCTGTCACCAAACAGACCAAAACGGCATCACTGGTTGCGACCGGTGCTGCCCATAATTGTTTGTTTTCCTTATAACTCGAATATCGTTCATCCGTTCTTTAAAATTCCTTCAGCGAATCGATAAAGAATCCCGAATACTAAATATGGCCAGAAGGTTCGAACGTTCTATCTATAAAACTGTGGGAGATATGACGTTTTTACGATATTGCGGGGGCGGGAGGGGGCGTGACCAAAATTAAAAATAAACTTGATCTGCCTGCAAGTATAAGAAACATATGTTCTATACATGTCAAACCTCTATCTCTTACCATCTCTGAGATCTGTTTGTTCATACGGACAGACAAACGGACGGACAGACGGACACTTTTGCACAAACTTTATATACTCTGTGTACCTCTGATACAGAGTATAAAAATATGATTTTGAGTTCGTGGGGTACTATTTATAAGTCGGGAACTGGTAACACTAATGTCAATAGTTAAAATCTGATAATACCAAAAAAAAAGTTTGATATTTTTTAGCATAAACGGCCAGTAAACAGTTTTATAGATAGAAGGTTCGAACCTTCTGGACATATTTTGAAATCAAGATTATTTATCGATCAGACATAGGGTTGGTAAAGATCGGATGAACGGTTGTCATAAGAAAAATAAGGAATATAAGGAAAACAAACAATTATGGGCAGCACCGGTCGCAACAGTGATGGGCAGCATTTCACAGGTACAGAGTAAGTTATAGTCGGGCTTGACCGACTTGCTTTCTTGTTTTTATATGGGTTTTTAAAGTACCATACAATTGAAAGTCTGAAAAAAAGTAACTTTTTGTATAGATTTAAAGAAAATTCGGCATGTTTTCCCTAATGACGGGCAAAAAATATTCAGATTCAGCGGAATAACGGACAATCCAAGAACAGAAATGGATCTTTATTATTTTTTTTCGGACTACCATTCTATTTAAGGACCGAAAGAATATACTTTTTGGACATATTTAAGCAGAAATCCGGAAATATTTACAAGATTCGCCGGAATTACGAGCAATAGTATAATAGCAGAAATGTGTTTAACGCATTTTTAGGACTACCATAAAATTGAAAGTCCGCAAAAATGATTTTGCTGACAGATTTAAGAAAAACTCTAGACGTTATTCCTAAGAGGGAACCAAAAGGGTTGAGAATAAGCCAAACTACGTGCAATCTAGGAACAGTACAGTATCCTAGTAGTCGCATATGATTTGGTACACGGGTTTTTTGGTCATAAAATGAAAACGAATGAATATTTTTGAAAACTTTTTTCTATTCGGTCGCTCAATGGCTTCAAAACGTAAAACAACTTATCCGAAAAGGCCGCCTTGTGCATTCCAGCAACGCCTAAGTACCTCTGGACGCTCATCGATCGAAGCGCGCACTTCATGCATTGGGAAACTTTTCAATGCTCTGACAAGGGCGCTCACTCTCAGTATTTGGGTGTCGAGTAGAAGCCATAGCCTCGAGAACGGACCACAATTTGTAGTCCAATGGATTCAGCTCTGGGCTACCAGCAAGCCAATCATCCGTAGATATGATGTTCGGTACATGGTTTTTTAGCCATGTTTGAGTCGTTTTTGCCTTGTAATAGGTTCACGGCTTGTTTGCAAATAATGTTGTGCTGAGAGGCTTCACAACCTTTTCCAAAAAGTCGGATTGATGCACTTTCGCCGAAGTTTTGACTCCTTTATCACAAAAATGGAGCTTCGTGACCCCATCATAGGCGACTCCCCATAAACGACTCCACATAAACGGGATGGTGAGCTCTCGGAAGTCCCGGAATGAGTTCGGAAGCTTCTTTTGATGACACAGCATACACTCTATCGTTCTGTTTGTTGAACGATTCCTCTATAGTGAAAATTTTCTCGTCAGTAAAAAGAATTCGTCTGTGTGAACTGTTCGAGCACTGGCGACGCAATTCTTTCGATTTTGTCTTGCGTTTTAGTTTTAATGCTGTTGTGTGCAAGTGGCCGGTGTGTCTCTTGTATGTACTGAGTCGCAAGTCACGTTTTATGATGCGTGGCATGCTGTCCTTGCTGATATTCATCTCACGAGAAAAGATTTTCTGCTTGCTCAGTGGATTTCGACGAATTCGATCTTGGGATGGCTTGTGGCGTTCGCACAGTGCGTGGACGGCCGGATTTCGCGAGGTCTTTTATTCCACCAGTATCCACAGAGTTTCGGATGATTTCCAGTGGGCGCAACATCCGAACATCATCTCCGTTTTCGCAGCAGCATTTATGCAGACCAATTACAACACGATTTTCGAGCGAGCACCATTCCATGATTGCATACAACTGACACCAAAAATTTTAAATGCAGTCTAAAATCTAATAGATTGAGACATAATTATCCTACAAATGGGTTATCGGAGGTCCTGTCCTCCTACCAAACTGAGCACACACCGTAGGGGGCTGCTGTCAACTGGTGTCCTATAAGCTACAACAATGTAAATTACTGCCAAGATTCAACAAATACACAACTCATCTTAGTTAAATTGCTCGGTTATGCTTAACAAAGTTTATTTTAACATAATTTATATTATTTTACACAACTTTTGTTTTCGTATTACAAAAAATGCCTTAAATCGATAATTAAAATCTAATTTAGCTACACGACGATGTTAAGAACTCGTTTCTTCAGATGATTCAGTTAAAATATGAATTGAGTTATGGTATACAGTTAGATGTATGTCTTCTATATATCGGTAGCTTTTACATAATAGAGTCAATATATGTAAGTATGCGGCATGATAACAAAATGGTAAACGTATTTTACAAGACAAATGTGTAAAAAAGAAAAAACAAACTCAAATGAAAAGTAAAGTCTCTTTCCGTATTGAAAATCTCAATTCATAAACAAACAATAGTGCTCTAAGTTGAATAGTCCACAACTCCCGAGCCGTTCTGTTGCATGCGTACGGAGCGACGTCGGGTGAGAATACGTGCAGGAGCAACTGGTGGTGGGGCCTCAATTGTTTCTGTGGTGGGTTGTGCTGGCTCTAAAATGACCGCTGCCGCTGTGGCCTCCTCGGTGGCCATTCCCGCCACCGCATTGTCCAGTATCAGTGGTGTGGCTTGCAGCTGCTGTTGCAGCTGTTGCTGCTCTTCCTCCAGTTGTGAGCTACGTCTTGTGGTTAAGCCACGCAATTTGGACTTTTTAGGCGGCAATATTCTGGGTGCACACACTTCTCGCATGGGTAAAGGCTCCTCTACCTTATAGGTTGGGGCAGGAGTTGTCGTCTCCTCTTCATAGTTTCGTTTACGTGCCAGTCTTGCTGCATTGCCATTGCTATTGCTTTCGGTGTCGGTTATAAGCTGTTCGTTGTTGTTGCAAGTAGAACCATTCAAGTAATCGGGTATTGCTGCTGTTGGCGTCGTCTCCTCGTTAATGGTTTCCAATTTGTGGCTGAGTGGGGGCAGCATTTTGCCATTTGTTGTGGCCACCTGCTGCTGCTGCTGCACCTGTTGTGGTTCCTCCTTCGAGCTAGTCGTCTGTTTTAGTAAAACATTCTCCTTCTCTAGTGTTTGTATGCGATCTCGTGTGGTTTTCAGTTCTTGTTGCAAAAATAATATTGTACTCTGCATGCCCTCCACATCCTCATCCAGCTCTTGCAGAAAGTCATCCAGTTCTGAAGAAGAATTTTAATTAATATAAGAAAACAATTATTTTAATCCAAGACCAAGTCTACCCACCCGATTGCGATTTCTTGACCTCCTCACTGAAACTCTTTTGCATGGCCAATTCAGTCTCTAGCTTGGCCAGACGTCCATTTGAGGTCATCTTGCCCAATTCCTCGTTCTCCTGATACAACAGACGACACTTGGCCATTAGACGTTTGCCCGTATTCGAATCAGGTGTAAATTTCCACGCTGAAAGCTCATTTTGTGTCTCCTCCAGCTTGGCCTTGGTGGCTTTCAGTTCCTTTTTGAGGCGTTCGAAGAGTAAATTGACGGCCGGATCCAGTAGAGCGGTGCGTAAAGCCAGGGCGGTGGGCGCTTGTTGGGCCTTGTATTCAGCAATTTGACTCTGCAAGAGATTACGGAAAATTTGTAGATTAAATAAGAGAAGTGTTTTTGAGAAGCAGATAACAACATTGATTTTGGTGCAGGTCTATTTTGATCTGATTATATCAATATAGATTGCACTGAACATAACTGCATCATTGGTGTTGTTCTGTCAGCTCTTGTTTCCAAAATATAGCGGAAAAACCATTTTGTCGAATTTTTGGCACTCTAGGAATTATGAAGGCCACACTAGGTATAAATATCTGGATTTATGAGCTATATGCGACAGAGCACATATCAATGGATCTTAAGCACATATCATATAAAATTAAAAGCCTTTGCTCTTGATCATGTGTTATGTTATGTGCGGCAGTTTTTTGATTAGGTTAGGAATGCCAGCGCCAGATCGTGGAGTGAATGATGCATTTAATAGAGAATTGGAGCGTGAACTTGAATATGAATTCTCAACATGGTGACTTATTTTTCTTGGATGCCCCTGGTGGAACTGGGAAGACATTCCTCATGTCATTCATTTTGGACACTGTTCGTGCAAGATCCGACATTGCGGTAGCAGTTGCTTCTTCTGGAATAGTGGGCACATTGTTAGAAGGATGTCGTACAGCTCATTCGGCTTTAAAATTGCCAATATAGCTTCAAACTATTGAACAACCGATACGCAACATTGCAAACCACTCTTCAATGGCCAAAATATTAGCATCGGCAAAAATCATAATTTGGGACGAATGTACAATGGCGCACAAACGCGCATTGGAAGCAATTCATCGAACATTAAAAGATCTGCGCAATGTCTCGAGATGTTTTGGAGACGCAAGATTGACTCTTGCCGATGAAATAAACGCTTGCCTCAAAGCATCTAATCTGTGGAGCTTTGTGAAGAAACTTCAGCTGTCAGCTAACATGAGAGTTGCATTGCAGAAAGATCCATCTGCTCACGATTTCTCCAAGAAATTGATAAATATCGGTAATGGTCGTGTCTCTGTAGATGAATCGAGCGAATTTTTGCAATTTCGTCTCATCGAAAGACAAGCTCATAAACAAATTATTTCCGAACATCATTGCTAACCACAAAAATATTGAATGGTTGAGTAAGCCCACAATTTTAGCGACTTAAACTTTGTAGTTCAGAGTTATATCATTGGTACTCTGCATTCATTCAAATCTATAGACTGTGTAACAAACGAGGACAATGCCGCCAACTATGCAACAGAATTTTTGAACGCCTTGGATGTGCCTGGCTTACCACCGCACAATTTGCAACTAAAGGTTGGCTCGGTAGTGCTTCGAAATTTAAACCAACCAAAACTATGCAATGGAACGAAATTAAGAAAATTGATGACCAATGTGATTCACGCGAAGATGAAGAAGAAGTTCTTATTTCGAGGATGCCGAGTCCCAACGTTGTGCCCATTGGGTTTAATCGAATTCAATTTCCGATTCCCCTTGCATTCGCCATGTAAAGTAAAAGTAAGTAAAATGGCTTGTCACGTTGACACAGCCCCAAAGGGCCAAAGCCTAGCTTCTCTCAATCTCTTGGCTTGTCAGTTTTCATAATTTTCGCACAAGAGAAAGGGACCTACAGTTTAACGCCGAATCCGAACTGCAGCCTGAGAAGCTTTTCATGGCTAATTACTACAAAGCTGGCGCCAACAGCAGAGAGGCGTGACCGGGTGTAAAGTTTATTCAAAGAGAAAGAAAACTTGTGATTAGATGTTCCGAGGGTTGGATTGAACCCTCGAATTCCTCTTGCACAGCGGACGCGCACAACTTTCGCTGAGTCGCACTACGACATCATGCATTCGCCATGACGAATTAACAACGAATCACAAGGCCAAACAGTCGTTTAGCCAATGTTTCCAGTCGTTTTGATATTTTTTTTGCATTTGATTTTCTTATAGTCGCTAACTTCCCTGGTTGCCTTCAGTACCGCTTCTTTCAACTCACATAATGCTATTGTTGCAACATTGGACATTTGCCTTATCTTGGAAACAAGAGCTAATGGAGCTAAACCGAAACCAGTTTTGGAATCAGTAAGCATAAATTTATCATATTTTTACATCGACAAGGCTGCACCTCACAAAGTTGGTCATTTTGTCGGCCTGTGTAATTGTTTCTCTCAACATTAGACACTCGTGAGAAAACTCAATCACGGCAAGAAAAAAGAATAAAGCACGGCGAGTAACGGTAATTTCGCTTTTGGCGTGTTCTCACATTAGGTGGATTAGGTGGACCTTTGTCTTAGTTTACCTACCACGTAATCCTGAAATTCCTGCTCCTTGTTGGCCAGACGCCGCATAAGTATCTTTTCGCGTCTCTGGGCATCGGCACATTGCTGACCCAGACGGGTTTGCTCCAATTTAAGGGACTCGATCTCATCTGTAGGAGGGGAGGACAAAAAAATATCTGTTAGTTTATAAATCTCTGGAAAGTTCGTACGAAAAAGCAGCTTCAATCACAATAATTTACAAGTTCTTAGGGCAATTTAAGTATTTATTTAAATATTTTTTTTTTTTGGAACTTAATACGAAATCATACCAATGCGTTGCAATCATTCGTGTAAGTTCGTGACATTCGTGACATGGTTGGTTTTGGTTGTTGTTGTTGTGGGTGGGCTCCTTTCTTGCTGACGTCACGAAACGAACTTGCGAATTGAGAACTTGCTCTCGCGATTTGCTTTTGCTTTGCACACTTGAACACCTTAACTTTCTTCTTCTTCTTCTTATTTTCTTGCCTTTTTTCATACATATGCATAAACACTGTGTAGATGGGGAAAACAAACGGTTTGAAATTTGGTGGCAAAAAACAGAAAATATATTTTTGAAAAACACTGGCAAAAAACTCGCACTTTTTGCTTGCGGAAAGCTTTTGATTTGGTTGTGTGGGTGGGGGAGGAGGGGGCAGAGAAAGCTTTCATTCAAACTTTTATTTAACTTGCGGCATTTTCGAACACTCTCAAAAAGTTCATTGACTTTCATTTTTCTCGTGTTGTTGTTGTTGTTGCTGTTGTAGAAACCGTTACATTTTTTGTATGTGAAAGTGTGTGTGTGGCCTAGATTTATTTAAATTGATAAGCTAATTTTTTTTTTATTATTTATGAAATATTTTATATTTATTTATTCTTATTTATGCACACACAGTCACACATTTTCTCTTTTATATTAACTTTTGTATTAAACAAATTTTTAGTTCATTTTAGCACTGGGTAAAGTTTTTGTTGTAAATTTCTTTTTCACTTTTTTGAGTAGGCACCAAAATTTTATTATTTATTTTTATTTATTTATTATATTTATCACTTTTTGTTGTTTAGTTATTTAACTTTTGGGTTATTTATTTGTTGACGTCGACATAACAATAGCGTGAGAGAGAAAGAGAGACGAGGGGCGAGTGTGAGTGTATGTGTGGGAAAGTAAGTGAGTATGCGTGTGTGTGTGAGAGAGAGAGAGAGATAGGGGCGGCTCTTTGGGCACGTAGGCAAACAAAAGGTGGTACAAAATATAACGGAAAACTGTACACAAGATACGGGAGCTTTTGATTAGTTCATTTGCACAGCACTTAAAATCACTTTTTGCACTTTTGGCACCGAAAAAACTTGCATTAAAAACTAAACCGCCGCAGAAAGTCTTCGAAAGAGTGTTCGCTTTTTGTTTCGAGTGTTTTTCAATTAATAATATCGTCTTTTTTTGCACACAAAAATCCCAAACTGTAAGCAAAAATATCTTAAAAAGTACAAAAAAAAATCAACTAAATTATACAATTTACACAAATAAATATACACTTGTTTTGGTTGTTTCTGGGTATTTTGTTGTTGTTTTGATTTCTTGTAATAATACCTTCGAGCAATCGTTGACGCTGTTGTTGTTGTTGTTGCTGTTGTTGATGCGACTCCTCGGAAGCCGAAGGTGTGGGCGACGCTGGGCCAGAAGGGAGAGCACTCCCGCCACCGCCCCCTAAATTTTGTTCATATTTTGTTGTAGTTGACATTTTATCGTAACTGTTCATCAAGGGTCTCTGATCGTCCATAGTCATTGCAGCGACACTCATAACGTCTTGTTGTAGTTGTGGTTGGTCCTTTTTACATTTAAAACGCTCACACACACGACGACAGCGACGACGGCGAACGTTTGTGTGCGCTCGCTTTGCTCACCAATACTTAGGCAGGGCTCACACAAGCAGCAAATGGCGACGCGTGATTTAAAAGCAAAATTTCACGTACTTTCGCTGAGATTTGTAATTTTCCACGTTGTGCTATTGATTACTGACTTGGTAGTTCATTTATTAACACTTTTTCTATCAATTTATACGGATTTTAAGCACTTTTTATGGGAGATTTTCACCAAGAAATTTTTCACTCGACCGAGAGCTGCCAACTGTTGTACAGAAACAAATATGGCGGACTTAACATAGCAAAGTGAGCTGTTAAACGCAACAGCGAGCACGCTAACCGAGGCAGTGATGTTCGTGAAACTAGCCAAATGTTAATGATAAGTAGCCAACAGCATTTTAATATTCATGATTTCCATTTATAAGGAGCAAGAACTGTCCAGAGCTTAGAAGTCCACTGAGTGTTAAACCTTTTAGAACACTTTTATTATATTTTGTTTTTTTTAATAGCTTGTTTTTTTTTAAATTTTTCTGTAAAAGAAAGCCGACAACTCTGAATGTTATCTCAGCTAAGCTTTGGCGGGAATTTTAAATTTTTTTTTAGAAAAATGATTTTAAATTGTTAGGAAACCTTTAGGAGAAGCTCTAGGACATATTTAAAAACAAAAGTATTAAATTCTCTAATATTATGAAAATTTTCGGTATATGTTTAATATTTAGGATAATCTCGTGAATGTACAACTATAAAAAATATGTGATTTTTAGCATTCTGAAACGTCGGAAAATTTTGGGCATTCTGACTAATTGTGACGCACTGTTCCACCCCAAACAAAAGAAACGGCGGCTGTTATTTAAAATAAAACAAATTTGTGTGTCCCCCCCCCAAAAACAAACTAACCGATAGTTATCGATGGCAACCCTAAAAAAGCGTGAGCTAAGCGCGACCAAAGCATATAAAATACCGACATCGACGCTTAGGAAGTCACTTAAGGAGCCGCAGGGCATCCACATTGGTTTGTGTAGTTTGGATTGCCAATCCTTCCCAAAATTCCAATACTCTACGGAGACGTAGTGCATCACCTAGTTCTTGTACATCTTGGAGAGCCAATCCTCCCCAGAGTTGCAATACTCTAAGGAGCAGTCGTACCTCTACTCGTCTCTGCCCCATAGATAATTAATCCTCCCAGACCTGGAACCCGGCACAGAGCCATGCGAGGCACTGCACGATCAACAATAGATTTTTGCTTGGTAAGAGGCTCGTGGTTGGAGATGGTAGAAGACTTAAAAATAAAGGAAATGATATTCTCGGATCATATGCCCTTGGAAGCGTCCCTATGCATCGGCCAACCAACTTTTCTGACCACTTAAGCCTACTGCCGAATTAAAATGGCTCCAGCAGCAAAGACGTACAGGAGAAACTTGGACAACATGATTTGCGCCGCAACATGGAACCAAGAGGACTCCAATATTGAAGAAATAAACCACCTCACAAGCTGTATCGCAAATTCAGCAATAACCCAAATGAGAAGTGTAGGAACACCCTATAAGCAGGAGTGGTCCATACGTACAAATTCATTTGTCAAGAATCAAAAAAACTGTTCTTTGCAAAGCTAGCCGCATCTCTAAAAATATGCGTGACAGCAAGACGTACTGGAGCACCATTAGAAGGTTAAATGGAATATCTTTCGTAAAAGGCATAGGCGTGGCCGCCGCGCAGTTGTCCAACTATTTTGGCAGCCTACTTAAATTTAGCTCGAAGCAGCCCTTGCAATATGCCCTACCAAGCATAATAAATGAAGCACTAGATGGAATAATAACAGCACAAGAAATTTCTGGTATTGTCGCTAATATAAAAGATACTAAAGCACCTGAACCTGATCGCATACCGGCTCAATTTATAAAATTTTCACCTTCACCTTCATTCCTACAAAGACTAGCAGAAGCGTACAACAATATACTGCAAACCGGGAAAGCCCCCAATAGTTTCCAGAAAGCCCTAATTTTCCCAATTTTCAAGAAAGGCGATCCAGAAGTAACCAGTAACTACAGGGGTATTACCTTCCAGAACGCAATAGCCAAAGTATTCTCTGCAGTTCTTCTCGATACGTCTAGGTAGATGGCTTAATACAGTCGATGTTTTAACAGAGTTTCAGTCTGGATTTCGAAAGGTTATTCCACTGTAGATAATGTTTTCTGTCTGATTACCATTGCGCGAACCTACCTGGACAACAACAAAAAACTTTATGCCTTCTTCGTGGATTTTAAGGCTGCCTTTGACTAACTTGATAGAAGGACTCTTATGTATAAGCTGAGCAATATCGGCATTTCCACAAAATTTATAAAAACCTTGCAAAGTATGTATGAAAACAATGAAGCAGCAGTGTGGGACGGTGCAAGGCTTTCTGAGTGGTTTCCTACTGAGTCTGGAGTTAAGCAAGGATGCCTACTGAGCCCTATCCTCTTTTCAATATTTTTAAATGATTTAGTGGAATTTCTTCCAAAAGGAATCACAAAGCTGGAGAATAAAACATTGTTATCCGCAGATGATATAGTGGTTTTTGCCGAATCACCAAAAGCTATGCAAGACACTATCAACGTTCTACAAGAGTACTGCAATGTTTGGGATCTAACGATTAATTGCGAAAAGTCAAAGGTGCTAATTTTTAAAAAATATTGGAGAAGGCTTGCATCTGCTGAAAAATGGAAACTGGGTGAGACTGACTTGGAGGTTGTGAAGTCAGTACAAATATTTAGGAGTCTGGATTCATCACAAGAATTTAAGAGCTGGAAGAAAAGCTAAAAGACTCCAAAGTAGCTATTTATAGTACTTGGAAATCGATACTAGGCAAAAAGGACGTTCCAACTAGCACAAAATACAAATTGTTTAATGCCGCAGTGAGAGCAATAATGTGTTATGGTGCACAAGTATGGGGGATACGGCGATACGATGAGGTAGAGAGTCTTCAAAGGTACTTTCTTAAGAAAATTTTTCGTCTGCCACAGTACACGCCGTACAGAATGTTATATCTGGAGACAGGACTATCGCCTCTGCATCTCTATACAGTTAATCTGCATTTCGACTGCATGCAAAAAGTCATAAATATGGAGAAAAGAAGGGTACCTAGGATCTTAGCAGAATATTTGTTAAAAGATCGTCTGCAATGCTTCAGAGAGTGGGACAATTTAACCGCGGAGTACGGAGTGCGACTGAATTTGGAAGATACCGCGTCTTGGAAAGCTTGGGCTAGAAACATCACCATTAAAATGCAGGCAGCATATAGGATCCAATTTGTTGAAGAATCCCAGGGGAGCTCAGAGCGACTGATCTATAGGCAGCTCCATTACGATCTGGGTGAGAATAACTATTTCTCTGTTGAGGTTTCCATTGAAGGAATACGAAACATTTTTATGGCCAGAGGGTGAAATATTGAAATTGAATTTCATACCAAATGTTACAAGGAGTGAAACAAACTGCCCTCTGTGCAACTTGAGTAAGCATTAAAATGTCATTCATTTCATGGGAACTTGCCCCATTCTACGAGAACTCCGGCTTTCAATTTTGGAAAATGTACCCTACGACCGCACGAAATAGTTGACATCCTCAACGGCGCGGACTAGAATAAGCTACAGAGTTGTGTAATTAGAGCCTTAGCTTATAGAAACAGAATCTTGAATGGATTATTTTAAAAATGAAATTATTTTATACAGTAAATTCTTTATATCTGATATATGAAATTTATGTTACCCCTCCACTTAAAACCAAAAACCATTGGCGAACAATTTGTTTTTTGGGGGCCACCCCCCCAGCCAGGTTTTTTTTTAGTTTTTTGGTGGGGGGGGGGAGGGCGCGCGACGGTTTTTAACAAACCAACATCCCAAATTTTTTTTTTTTTTTTTTTTTTTTTTTTTTTTTTTTAATATTGTTGTTTTTAAAAATTTTTTTTTTTTTTTTTGGAAAAAAAAAAAAATATTAGTAATTTTTTTTTTTTTTTTTTTTTTTTTGGGAATTTTTTTTTTTAACCACAAATATTATTATAAATTTTTTTTATCTTGGGTTTTCGGTGTACTACCGATCCTTAAATTGGGTAAATGATTTGAAAAGGTAAAAGGGAAAAAAAAAATATTTCCCAAATGGGTTTATGTACCCTAAGATAGTCGCTTCTTCATCAAACCGAACCTCTATCAATTGCGGTTTTCGGTTCGGTTTTGCATTTTTAATCAGACGCGTTTCGGTTTGCGAGCACGGCTTAGCGCTTCGGTGCGGTTTGTTTCGGTTCGGTTCAGAACCGGTTTGAATCCCTGATTTCATCTCTTATCTTCAATATAGAATTAATATAACATAGTTTTTGTGTAATTGAATTTTCAGCCAGGCTTAAAAAAAGGTTAGAAACTACCCTTAAGAAAATGTCTCTCTCAAATTTTCTACTAACAAAGTGCGAACCTAAAAAAGTAGTAGCCCAACTCAAAGTTGCATACTCTCCCTCACTTAGTTCTCGAAATAGTGGTACCAGTTGAGTGCACGCACACTTGCGCAGAAGAGAGTGTGTGCTTGCAGCGGTGAATGGCAAATTGCTGCTAGCTGGGAACAGTTTTGCCTACCTAAATTAGCCCGATGCGGCGTCAGTTTTAGTTTCAGTTCAATTTCGAACGTTCGTTGGAGAGGTTCGAGCGGTTCGACTTCAACCAATTTCCCTTCGTTGCTTGCTGCGTGTTTATGACGAGTGCGTAACAACCATCTCAATCTCCCTCTGTGTGTGTGTGAGAAGTGTAATGAAGTGAAGCTGCGGCACATTAAAAGGAACCAGACCAAGTTTCAAAACGAAACGAAATTCCTTCAAAAAAAGAAAGAAAAAAAAAAAGAAGTGAGCCGGTTTTGTGTGCAGAAAGAGGAGTACGAAAATTCTTGAGAGATGCAGAGCAGACAATTCTCTTGGAGCTGCTGCCTGTCAGTGAGCCTGATCTTAAGCTGTGCTGGTGAGTTTGTACAAAAAGCACAAAAAAAACGAGGCTATGCTGACTCATCTGCTTATAGCCTCACCTTTATCTTGGAAGGATGTCATTATCACCAAGGGACCGCCAAGCTCTATTACACTCAAAGAACAGAGCCCCCTTCAGCTGCCGTGTGTCCATCAGATGCCTCAGATTTATCGTGATAGCAACAGCGTGATCTTACGTTGGCGTAAGGATGGCAAAACTGTAAGACAAATCGAGTTGGGTCAAGCGGGTCGCACCACCAATGAACCCCAGTTGGAGAGCATGCTGCGTGAGGATGGCCGCATAACGGTGCTCAAGGAGAGTGGATCGCTGCAATTTGCAAGTATTTTGGCCAGCGATGCGGGAATGTATCAATGCCAGTTGGTGATTGAGGGAGAAGTGGTGGCCAGTTCGTCGAGCGGCACTTTGGAAGTCATTGAACAGCTGAAATTTATGCCGCAACCCACATCAAAGAATCTGGAATTGGGCAGCCTGAGTAAAGTTCATTGCAAGGCTCAGGGTACACCCACACCGTTAGTCAAATGGATGAGGGTAAGTCGCAGAGAGATAGCTGGAAGTGATTAACTAACCCTTAATCGCTACTTCCGCTCCGTTGAAGTTTTTATTTTTGGCACTTAAATTATACAACAATCGGCTTGACTAATAGCTTCAGAAACTTGTTTAGCTCTTCCTCGAAAACTTCTTAGCAAACCTTCAATACCTTCTAAAAACAATTTACTACAATATTTTCTGCTGAAATAATGACTTTATAAAACTTTGAGCAAGCGGAATTGACTCCTTAGATCTTCTTAATGCGTAATTGGAAAGCCAATAAATACCTAACTTTGCCTTAGAAAACTGAACCAAAGTACAATAATTTCAGTAGATCTGCTCAAAAAGCACTTTACCAGCGATGGGCAAACAATGAGTTTAACTATGCTACCTTGCCCCTCGGTCCGTTTTGCATCGTAAATGGCAGGATTTTTTCAACAAAGCGAGGCCAAATAGTGAGAGTGTATTGGTGTGCGAAAATACAGTGACGCAAACTAGCACTGACTTGTCCTCATCGACGGCTGGCCTGTGACTGAAAGCAAACAGCGCGCGCTTTGCTCTCTTGTTACAAGCCTCGGCATACGCTCCTCACGAGTCTGTGTGAATAGCGAAATGTAGCTGATCAGGCACCACCTGGTATGTAAAAGCTAAAAATGTACCTAAAAATCTATATTCTGACGGCGACGGATGGCTAGTCGCGCTGTTTTGTTGTAAACTCAGAATAAAGTGCTGGCGGCGTTCTAGACCAAACGGGACAGTATTTATACCGTTTTGTTCTTAAAATTTCAAAAATGAGAACAAACGTTCTTATAAACAGACTTTGTTCAAGAACATTTTAGATTGAGTACAAAAATAGACCCAACTGGTTCTAGCACTTTTGATATGGAGTGATGGTAAATTTCAGACCTACTGTAATTCCACTTTGATCTTTGTTTAATTCATGGCCCCTGGATATTTCCAGCCTTCTTTGGTTCAATTACGAGACAACACCATTTAGAACAACTTGGGAATAGCTTTAGAATTTCAAGAACATTTTGTACTTGTTTGAAATGCTCTTTTTATACTCTGTACCAGAGGTACACAGAGTATAATAAGTTTGTGCAAAAGTATATAACAGCCAGAAGGAAGCATCTCCGACCCTATAAAGTATACATATATATCCTTGATCAGCATCAACAGCCAAGTCGATTAGCCATGTCCATCTGTCTGTCCAAATGAACAATCAGATCTCAGAGATGGTAAGAGATAGAGGTTTGACATGTATGTGACATAAGCTTCTTATACTTGAAGGCAGATCAAGTTTATTTTTAATTTTTGCCATGCCCCCTTCCGTCCCCGCAATTTAGAAAAAACGTCATATCTTCGGCAGTTTTATAGATAGAAGGTTCGTTCCTTCTGGACAAATATCATTTTCTTCTTCTTTGGCCATTGCAACCGTTTTACGGTCTCACCCTGCTTCGAAATATATCTTGCTTGACCCGGCCCGTGCGTACCCCCTAACTCGTTCGCATCCCTACTGTACAACCGTTTTGCTGGAGCGTTATCATCCATATGGGTAACATGCACAGCCGCTGTTGTTTTATGCGTTTGACAAGCTTTGTGTCCCCATAGAGCTCGTACAGTTTGTAATTCATTCGGATGCGAAATTCGTCTCCTACTTTTAAAGGTCCATAAATCCTCCGAAGAATTTTTCTTGATAACAACCTTGAAATTGTATTCTCCCATTGCAACAGATTGTCCATTTACCGCTAAGCCCAAACATAAGTTTTGACTGCTTCTCTATCTCTAAGAACTCCTGTCTTACACACAAATTCGCTATTGCCGATGATATCAATATCAATATCTGGACAAATTTACTAAATGGGATTCTTTATAGAACCGCCAAAGGAATGATAAAGATCGGATGAACGATAGTCGAGTTATAAGGAAAACAAACAATATTGGGCAGCACCGATCCCAACTATGATGGGCAGCACCTCACAAGTACAGAGTATATTATAGTCGGACTTTTTTTACTTGTTTTTCTAGAATTTTTTTTGAGTTGACATTAGAAATTACTGGAATTTAAAAGAGAACATTTTGTACTAATTTTGAGAGTTCATCGGGCTTGACTTAGAGCCATTACAACATAAAAGTAAGACCAAAAAGATTTTAAAATAGTTCGAAATGTACTTAATATATCTCAAAACAGTTTTAAGTGAAGTATTTCGTGATTCAAAAACCGTACTTGAAATACGAATTTTGTACTTAAATCAAGTGCGTACTTACCGCACTATTGACACCGTTTGTATTCCAGTACAAACTTTTTGTTTTTTTTTTTTTTGAGTGTAGGATTCACTGTGGTCTCGCACACAGGCAAAGTTCTTTTAAAGTCTACCGATGGATTGCAAATCCAAAACAAATTTCGAATTTCTAATTCAGTTCGAGCCTTACGATCTAATATTACAATACAACAAGTTTAATTCAATTCGTAAAAATTGAATTGAAACAGAATCGAAACTCACACAGTTTATAAACCTAGTTTTACCGACCTTATAAAACACAAAAATCCGCAGAGCCATGTTCGATTTAAAGCTGGTTTTGCAGACCTGCAAATAGTTAGTATTCAGAATCGTTTAACAATGTTGGTTTTTATACCTTTGCAGAGGGTATTATAAAATTGTGCGGATGTTTGTAACGCATAGAAGGAAGCATCTCCAACCATATAAAGTATATATATTTTTGATCAGCATGACGAGCTGAGTTGATTTAGCCCTGTCCGTCCGTCTGTCCGTCAGTTTCTATGCTATCTCCTCCGTCAGTTTTAAAGCTATCCTCACCAAACTTTGCACGAAGTCTTTTGGTACAAATACGCTACACATTTGTCGGAACCGGTCGGATCGGATGACTATAGCATATAGCTGTCATAGGAATAATCGGTCGAAAAACTAGTCTTTGTGAGAAAAACTTTTTTGTTTTTAATGGAAACGCCTCCAAAGTACGTATTTCTTAGTTTCCTATCCTTTCCCATGATTTCATTAAGTTTGGTCGAAATCGGATGACTATAGCATATAGCTGCCATAGGAACGATCGGTCGAAAAACTAGTTCTAGTGAAAAAAACTTTTTGTTTTTAATGAAAACGTTCTTTTCATTGGCATACACTTATTTTATATACTTTTACACAATTCTACAAAGTTTGGTCGAAATCGGATGACTATAGCATATAGCTCCCATAGGAACGATCGGTCGAATAAGAAGTTCTAGTGAGAAAAACTTTTTTGTTTTAAATAGGATCGCCTCCAAATTTCGTAATTAACAGTGTATTATGCTTTTCCAGTATTTCACCAAGTTTGGTCGAAATCAGACATCTACGAGTATATAGTATAGATTCCATAGAAAAGTAAGGTCCAAAAAGTAGTCTTAGTTAGAAAAACTTTTGTGTTTTCAATGCAAGCTGCAAGGGTATACAAAACTTCGGCCGAGCCGAAGTTAACTTCCCTATTTTTGATGTTTTTTTATAATCGTTTAAAAATGATATTTGCAAAGGCAACCTCAAAACCGCACAACAATTTAATGTTTGTGGTCTTTAAATAAATGTAACCCATGAATTGATTAGATTCTTGTGGAACATTTTATAAGCTTGGCGGCTTTTGTGGTTGACGATTAAACGGAATAATGCTTATTTAGAATATGTGTCTCAATGTCGACAAGATAAGAAGTTCTTGAATTTTTATAAGAATTTTTTTAAAGGAATCGAATAATAAGGTTTTCTATATAGGTTCTGTATGTTCTATACTTAGGGCCGATATCACATCTTCCACATAGAGCTAGATGTCAGATAAACTTGCAAATAGCAGAGTAAATTGTACACAAAAAAAAAGGATCCATTAAGATCCATTTGGAAATATCCTTTTTTGATATCTTAAAATTTATTTTTCAGATCCTTTTGATAATTTTCAGCTCCGTTGGATGAAAATGTAAAATCAACTAAACATTAAAAGCATAGTTAAAGTGGTTGTTAGTCGGCTCCAAGTGGAGGATTTATTATAATTCAATTAAAAACAATGGCCACAACAACAAAGATACATTGAATAACCTTCAACATCATTGCATATAATTTTCAGCTACCCTACAAACGGATCTTTATCATGCTCTTATTCTCCGGGTCGTTATATAAATAGGAATTTGCAAATGGCTTAATGGTGTGACAGCACTGGAAAGCGTACTGACGAGGCTTAGCCGGGAGGCAGCCGAAACGGTACTGTCTACGCAACCACTGCTGCTGTTTATATGTATTCTTTGTTGATTTTCTGATGATTATTGAATTACAACTACTTTGACTAAAATCAAAACAGGTCGCAAATACTCATATTCAGATAAATATAAAGGACATATTAATATCAAACAATGGCTATTAAAAAGAATATCTTTAAGGTTCCAAATGGTTACCAAAATCATCCAATGGATCACCAATAACTATCCTTTTTTCTTTGTGTACTTTTATTTGATTCAAAGCAGCTATTTAGAAGATCAAAAATTAGCCCTTAGTCTTCAAAAATTGTGTAGTTAATGCAGTTTTCTTATGTTGCTGTTTTTGCCCCTGCTTTAAAAATTGGGGCTATGTTGATTTTCAAGACTTAAGTATAAAATTTAAACTTTTCAACCATTAACTTAATACCAATACGGCGTATTCTTCTAATCCTTAAAAATACTTTTCAATCTATCAACTTTATTAATATTTTTTCCCCGTTTCTCTTTTCCAGGAAACTCAACTGCCGCTTCCTCTAAACGTCACCGATCAAAATGGTACGCTAATCTTCAGTCAAGTGAGCAACGATCAGCGTGGCCAATACACTTGCTTTGCCTCGAACAGCCAAGGACAAATCAGCGCCACAGTATCCATCAATGTGGTCATTGCACCCAGATTTAGTGTACATCCCATGGGACCCATTGAAGTTCAAGAATCGGAGACAGCTCTATTACATTGTCAAGCCATCGGAGAACCCAAGCCCACCATTCAATGGGACAAGGATTTACTGTATATAAACGATAACAACACAGATGCCCATCGATTTCATCTACTAGAGAATGGCACACTGGAGATCAGGAATGTACAGACCGAGGATGAGGGTCACTATGGCTGTACCATAGGCAGTAGTGCGGGCTTAAAACGCGAGGAGGTGCTTTTAGTGGTCAAGTCTACAAAATCTGCCTCGAATTCGATTATAACTCGGATCATCATAGTGATTATCTGTCTGGCGTTTCTGTACTTTGTATTGGTGCTGGGCCTGAAGCTGTGGTATCGCTATCGTCGACATTTGGGCAAAGTGCAACTGGAGGATGGCGGTTGTCATGAACCCATGGCTGAGGAGGGTCATGAGCATGCCGAGCATGAGCCTTGCCTCACAGAAGCCAATTCGAGCAAGAATCTGAAGAGTAAATTAAGAGAGAGCACCATACTGGAGCAGGAATCGCAGGTGGCCGATGACATTGTCTGAATTTGTGAGCCATAGAAGTCTTTCAATTTGATCTCTGTTACTCCATTTTGTTTGTTGTGCGTAAGAATTTACCCTATTTATATCTGAACAATCTTTGCGTGTGTACATACTGATATAACTATAAATATTCCCTTGTACAGTTATTTTATAATAGAATAAATATATTTTATAGCTCTCATAGAGCCACATTTTATAGCGCAGTCGTTTCTTCTTCCTGGTTTAATGGGTGGCTGTCGTAAAATTCTGCGTTTAGAAATATTTTTCTTTAACAATCGTAAATTCCTTGCCCACTTTTCCAATGCTCCACGCAGTTTTTTTATGTGCTTTTTATGGTTAAGCCAGCAGGCTATGAAAAGTACCAAGTGGCATTGGCAGAAGACCCACCCACCCCCATCCTATGATGCGATGATGATGTGGAAGTCATAAAGTCGCCAGCACAGAGGCCCCTTTCTCTTAAATACGAAAGAGTGTGTTAAATGAATTGAATTGAAATTCCCAAAGCTAATTGAGTGAAAAATATACGAAATTAACGATCAGTCAGACATATCAATATAATGCAAGGTCTTCCGCATGAGATTCCTTCTCAAATGTTAAGCAATTCGGAGTCGAAATGCTTTGGAATTAGCGAACATGCGGAAACTGAACCAGTGCAGAATTACGAAGAACTCCGTGCACTCAGTTAAAAAGTTAAGAATTTGATACTTGAATCAACAATAGTTTGGTAAGTAAAAATAAACTTGATACAAATACAAAATTCTTATTTCATATACGAATTTTCCGAACCATTTATTCTTTAATTTGTTTTAATTCAAAATTTTGCTATGGTTTCCCATGATAAGACGGAGTTTGGTTCAAAATCGGACATCTATATAGTACACAATAAGATACTAAAAAAACCCAGGATGAGACCCTTAAATTCTGATAGAAGGGACTTCAGCAAGCATCACTTCATACCCAGTTCCATGGGTACTTTTGTACTAGCAACACAAAGCGACAACAATTTCAACTTAATGGTTAATGCTTCAAGATAAAAATCTACAAAATTCAGTTAGCACGGACAGGCATAATTTTGGGGAAGCTGCTAATACCCTAAAAGGTCAATGTTGTTCTAAGGCAGTTGCTTGTTCAAAAATGCCCATAATCCGGGAAACAAGGCTTCGTTGGTGAAATTGAAAACGCAGTTTGATCTATCTTTCCGTCTACTTTATGATTTATATGTAGTAGCTCGTAGGTTAATTTTAAAATGGTACTCAATCACGAGGTTGTTTGACTGAGGAGCACCACCTCTTAGGGACATGCAATAGCACATTATGCCATCCTAAATTTAGTTTTTCATAAAACTCTACCGTGCGGTCTTAAAGATAATTAAGAAGTCATGTTTGGCCCCTTCTGGAGGTACCTTAACCAATTGTGCGATAAACGCGATTTCATGATATTACGTCGCCAATGACCCTGTCCGTGCTTACTGAATTTTGTAGATTTATATCTTAAAGCATTAACCATTAAGTTGAAATTGTTGTCGACTTGTGTTTGAAAAAATGGAACGCGAACCTAGGCTACAATTGAAAAACTGGGTATAAGGTGATGTTTACAGAAGTCCCTTCTATCAGAATTTAAGGGTCTCATCCCGGGTTTTTCCCAAAATTTTGATTTTGTCGAACTGTGGTATAGCTGAGATAGAAAAGGAAGGTCTGAAATGTTAGTGAGAAAACTTTTAAGTTTCAATGGTAGAATATTTAAACAGGGCAGATATAAATATTATCTGCTTCACCACAATTTTTCCGACTTTGATAAAAATCGGATGAATATATTAAATGGCTATTTAAAAAATAATGGTTGTGGCGGTTCCAATTCACAGTTTCCAGTTCACACTAGATCACACATCACTAACAAGTTCGATACTCGATAAGAAACTCACTTACCCATTGTTACATCTCTAACATATAATACAGACACACTATTCACTTAACACTCTAACAAAGAACACACTGCTCGGCCAGACCCACCAATAAACCATATCAAAATCAAACCAGTGTTTCATATTTAAAAGCTAATGTAGCATCGCTACATGGTCAACAAGTACAAACTGTGCACTCTAGGTACAAGAAGCAGAGTCTCCCCTAAACTCCCAATCCGCAAAGCGGAAAGCGGTCGGAATCTCCACAGGAAAGGGCGGAAGCATTTGCGGAAAATTTAGTTTAGCCATTGGAAACCACTTCAAGGAGACATGTAGAGCATGTCCTTAACACCCTGGGCAGCTAACGCCCCCAGTTCCACCAATTACTTTGGAGTAGGTTCAGGGCCAAATCAAGAACTTAAGCAATAAAAAAGCTCAGGCGAGGATGGCTTTGACAATAGGGTTATCAAAGCCCTCCCTGTAAAAGCGGTGCTCTTCCTGGTCTTAATTTTCAACGCGGCATTGCGACTGGGTCACTTTCCTAAGGTGTGGAAAAAGGCTCAAATCGTTATGATCCATAAAGCTGGCAAAAGCCCGTCGGAGGTCGAGTCATACCGTCCAATCAGTCTCCTATCCACAATATCGAAAATTTTCGAGAGGTGCCTACTAGCCCGAATTATGGCAATCGATGGGGTGGTGGCAGGATACCTTCCTTTCAGTTCGGGTTTAGAAAGTCACATGGGACCCCTGAGCAGCTGAATAGGGTGACTAACTTTATTCTCGACGAATTTCAGGCGAAGGAATACGTGGATGCGGTTTACCTTGACATTAAACAGGCTTTTGATAGAGTGTGGCATGACGGATTGCTCTACAAGGTAAAAGACATCCTTCCGCCTCAGCTTCCTCCCGGACCGGACCTTCTCAGTAATCTTGGAAGGAGCTGTTTCCAGTGTGAGGTTAATACGCGCTGGTGTGCCACAAGGAAGTGTCCTCGGACCAACCCAATACTCTCTATACACTTATGACATGCCTGCAGGAGGAACAATACCCATTGAAGACCCCCAAGACTTACTCATTGCAACATTTGCTGACGATACTGCTCTTATGGCGAGAGACCCATGCATTTATAATGCCACCGATGTCGTTTAGCAATATTTGTATCATTTCAGCAGATGGGCTAAGCGATGGAACATTGGGCTAAACCTGGATAAATGTGCCAGTGTATCATATACATTTCGTCGCAATGAGTGCCCTGGCGTCTTTCTCAATGAGCAGCTATTACGGCACTTGCCTGGACATAAATACTTGGGAGTATATCTGGACAAGCGCCTTACATTCGGAACCCATATCAACGCGCTTGTAAGATCACTTTACGGGCAGAGTGATGAAACTGGGATGGCTGCTCTCCAGAAGGAATAAACTCTCTCCTTAACAAAGTGCATATTTACAAGGCAATTATAGTACCAGCTTGAGATATGGTACCCAGTGTATGGAATAGCTGCAAAAATCTCATCTGATAAAGATTCGTGTCCTCCAGTCCACGTATCTGCAGCAAACTATCGAGAGCGTCGTGGTATATGTGCACAAGACATTTGGAGATTTGGCGATCTCAACGTGCCGAAGATTGGAGACGTCATAAATTCACAGGCAGGCAAATACGTGTAGAGGTTGAGGAAGTCACCCCAACAATCTTGCCAGAAGACTGTTGCGTAGACGAAGAAAAGCCGGAAGCAGAGTAAGACGACGCCTGAAGAAGATTTTCCCTAGAGAACTTCCAAACGGACAAATACCCTTGCAACCCCCCACACACTAGACAGAACCAATACACTAATTATACACAAATATTTTACCATCGCAATCAACCCTCCCATAATCAGACTTACACAAAGTCACACTTAACAAAGTAAGTTTAAATAATAAAAAAATATTAGTGGAAAAAAAAGAAATAATAAAATTTTTATATTATATTCTTTTCATCTGATAATTAATATATAGAACGATAATTCTGGAAAAAACTATTTTGTTTTTAATGGAAACCTTAATCTTTACATTTGTTTATAAAGTTTTGACGAGCGAGAAAACTTTTTTGTTTTAACTGGGATCGCCTCCCCTTTTTTTTTAATTTTTTTTTTTTTTTTTTTTATTTTTATTTTTTTTTTTTTTTTTTTTTTTTTTGTTTTTTTTTTTTTTTATAACTTAACCATTTTAGTTTTTTTCCAAAATTATTAACACACCATTTGCCTAACTGATCTCGTCTCCGCCCTGCCGCATAGAAAATCCAACATTCAAAGCATAAATCTCCAACTTTATGACATCAATAACTGTCGCTCATCCAAAAATGGGACTCCCGTCTCTTGGCTTG
This sequence comes from Lordiphosa collinella, assembly GCA_018904265.1. Lineage (NCBI taxonomy): Eukaryota > Metazoa > Arthropoda > Insecta > Diptera > Drosophilidae > Lordiphosa > Lordiphosa collinella. Next base: position 127,091 of record JAEIFV010000653.1, read on the forward strand.
GCATTTGATAAGCGTTCCAAGTAACCACCCCTCGGTATTTATTGTCCCATAGTTTTTATACAAATGGCAACGAAATTTTATGACACTGGCAAAGGATCTGGGATCTGCTGTTGCAATTGTTTTTGGTGTGTGTGTTTTGGGGGGTTGAAAGGCCTCGTAAAAAGCGGAAAAACTATAAAATGAAAAACACACTCACACACACACACACACACACAGCATAATCGGAACGGGCCACGCACAGTAGAAAAGTCTTGCAGTTCCTTCAAGCGTGCGTCGGCTCGTAAAAACAGCAAGCCACCAAATGAATCCGTCTCAGCCCCCACACAGCCCCCGGCTCTATTTCTGGTCATTAAGTCTCATTATTGTTTGGGTTTTAAACAGAGAAACAGGAGGGTGGGTGAGGGTTGGGGTGGACTGGCGTTTCGTTTTGCTGATTATTGACAGCTGATAACTTCATTTGTGGGTCTTAAAAGATTAAACATGGGAAAAGCTTTTCATTTTGCTTGATTTGTAGTAAGTGGCGGTGATTTATGGACAAAGAAGAGGGAGTTGATGTTAAAAATTAAGCTAGAAAATTTGTTTATGAAAGGAAGTTTTTGAAACAATATGTAAAGGAAAGCGCGCAGCAGTCACAAGAACAAGATTTATATACATTTAATATATTTACAACTTCAGTTTAAAAACGGTTCAGAAACAGTTTTCAGAGCTCTGAATGTTCGAAACTAAACTTAACTTTTGCTTAACTTCAAATCAACGCCTCGTACTCGTTTAATTTTATGATATACCCCGTATCCTCTCTGCAAACATCAAAAAACATTTGAAGGCGGCATTAAAATAAATTTTTTGTGTGTAGACTAAACAAAATAAACATTAAAAACTACTTTTTTTGAAGGTGTTTTGTTTGGGAATTGTTCAGAGGTTGTGTGCACTTTACCATAAACAAGCAGGGCAAAAAAAAAGTACGGAAGGGCCCCCAACAACATCAACTACAACAACTACAACAAGTTTTAATGCATGTCGATGTCGCCACAGATCAAAGGCAAATTCATATTGAGCAAGTTGGTGGGGCGGGAGGGGAGGGGTCGTTTAATTGCACTTGCCTGCCATTCGCCTGTGTGCGCATGTGTAGTCGCCTTTGATGTGCTCTGTGGGCGCATTTTGTTTATACCGAGCGCTATAAAAAACCATAAAATATGCATTAAATGCACAGGCAAAAAAAAATATAAAAAAAGCAATTGCGATTGAAGCTGAACAGGCAAAGGAAGGCAAATGAAATGGAAATGAAAATGAAGCGATTAAGTGCAGACGTTGTCAATTGGTAGGAAAATGTCACTGGATGATGATGATGATGATGTGATACGAATTGAACTGAAGTGAGCAAGAGGATTCATCTAAACGAAACTTGTGCTGAAGACAGCTAAAATGAAGTTAGGTTCTCAGTTAGAAAATTATTTTAAGTAAGTTCGGAGCAAAATGGAATCTTTGAGTGAGTAAAATGTTCGTACAACACCCCAAACCATAAGAAATAGGAAACTGAAAGTAAGTACTAAGATTCCGTTTTGGAAAACTCTAGCGGGATATGTCAAAAAAATCGCAGTAAACTGTTGAATAAATGAAAGTTTTTTGTTTTTTATCCGATCAGGTTCAAACTCATTTTTGAATATCTGTATATAAATTCAACAATGACTGCAAGCCATTCTTCCGGAAAATGTACCCTCTTGGGTGAAAAATGGGTAAGGAACGCGGAAGAAATGCAACATTTTTCTACAGGCACTTAAAAAGTTTCAAGAAAGGCAATCAGAAAATAATTTTTTACATCGAAGATGAACTTTCTAGATAACGCTCAGTAGTTATCATGTCATTGAACGCAGCGGAGAGTCGAAATATAATTTCGTCATATTCCAGCAACCACCCAAAGCAACCGAAGAATGAAATATTTCATTATTTTTCGGCTATGGGATTCAAGAAAAGTTTTATTTATAATTTAATATGGGATGTAAAGAGTGGAAACAATGGAGAGAAAGGAAGAGCCAAAATAAAGACTGAAATTCTGAGTCGCACAGCCAAATTACATCGTGCGCTGCACACTGGGCCAGAAGGCCGAAATTTTTGCCAAAAGTCACACTTTTTTTTTTTGTAAAGTGGGGAAACTGTTGAATACTTATAGCTATTCTATGCCAAAATTTGGCACCTTTTTACAAATGGCAGCAACTCAAAGATTACACTAGGCAACAACGTCCAGTATCTTGAATGGTTGGTAGTGATTCTAGATGATTTTCGTGTGCTTAGCAAGACTGCGTTTTCAGAAATTGTCCATCACGTCGAGATTTTTAGTAATTTGAGCTTAAAGTTGCTAAATGTGCCTATTTTGACCCTTTTTAGGAGCGTTTTTCGGGGAATCCATTCAATTGCTTGGACTCCCTTTGATACCCTCGGAAAGTACCGCTCCTTAGCTTTAAAATGAACTATCCCAAACAGTTCTGCGATTTTTTTCAATGGAGATATACCTCTTTTGGCACTTGTGTAAGAATCCAAAAATATCCTATTTATTGCTGGTACCCCAAAGTATGCAATGGGTGGTAGAGACTCTAATATGTTTTCGTTTCCTAAAAACAGTAGAGTAGGCTGGTCATTTGTAATGCACCAGCAGTAAAAATACCCTGTTCTTTTAATTTCGTGAGCTTTCATTAATTTTCTAAGAATGTGTACACACACACACTCGCGCGCACAAGCTAGCTGAAAAATCTGAAACAAACTTGATCTGCGTATGGTATTTATACACCTACCTACATGCAAAAATTTGTGGCTCTATCTGTTATAGTTTCTGAGATCGAGGCGTTCATACAGACTGACAGACGGACGGACAGACAGACGGACGGAATCAGCGCATTTTTGACCTTCGTTTATGAAATTTATTGTAATCGTCTCTCTTTAAGCACAAACAGTAATCTGCCATCATGTTAATGTCCCACCTTCCTTGGTAAACCCAAAAAAAAAGTAGTCATCAAAATGACACATTTCAGCCATCAATTTGAAACTATTGAGTATCAAATTCTCTCTTATACTCCAAGTATCAAATTGATATTTTCGAAAGTACTAAAACTATATTTCGAAAATATCAAATTGATACTAACTAGTATCAGACTGACACTTTTTGTATTACTTTTTCAGTATCAATTTGATACTAGAAATTATCATTTTAATATTTTGACTGTCAAGCTATTGGTATCATTTTGATACTAACTTTATCAATTTAAATTTTTTTCTTATCAAGATTGAAGTACCAATTCATAAAATAGTAAGCTGCCATTAAAACTAAAATATAAACACTTTAAAACTGATTTATTTTATTCTTTATTGTTACAAAATGTATTTGATGACTATGGGAAACATTGTACTCTCACATTTCAACGCGGATGTTATTAAAATACAGAAGACACTGTAAGGAAGTGCCATATGCGAACGTATTTGACAGTCCGCCCTTCTGACTTGGTACTGGCCAAATGAAGTTGGCATGATTGAGAACATTCTTTAGTAATGGAGCTGACTTTGTTTCGATCGTCTTGGACAGCGCAGAAACAGCGTGGCTTACCTCCTCCCTAAGAAGTTGTATTTGTTATTTACAAATCTGTGTAAGGAACGATGTGAAGTACATATGTTTCGCTGCTCACCTTGTAATTATAGAGCTAGTGCTCCATATTAAATCACATTAGTCTCAACACGTCGTCTGGGGGATTGTTTTACATAGCTTTTATTTTAAGCAAATTATCGATTTGTTTGCACTAAAATCAAAACAGTTAATGTCAATAGTTAAACGCCTACTGGTCTACCAGCTGAGCAGGAATCGTTTCACATACGAGCATGACATTTCGAATTTTCGAACTTTCATAGAATCGTGTTTGGTTTAAATTGATACTTTTGCGTATCAAATTAATAACCAAAAGATCAATTGGATACTCTCTAGGATTATACTGATACTAAAAGAAAGATACTGGATTTAGTTTCAATTTGAAACAACGTGTACCAAATTGATATTGATACCAATTTTTTTGGATGTACCTTTTCTCCATTTCTTTGATATCCTGGTGTAACCTCTCACCTTGCTCATCACATTTTTAGACTCATATTGCATTTTAAGTTTTTATATGCATTCAGCATATGCTGCAATATTTCAGCGTAGTTGGAGCTTTTTCGGTTTCCCAGAAATCCTTCAACCACATTTTTAAATGCATTCCATGCATCTTTTTCAACAGAAGTCATGGTATGCACAAAGTTTTCGTCCTTCATCAGTTTTCTTATATCGGGACCAACAAAAATTCATTCTTTGATTTTTTGCTTTTGGCCACACTTTTTTTTCCCTATGCACATTCTTTAGGGTCATAGTTTTCAACTCCCAGACATTTTAATAGTCCTGCAAAACACTAATGTTTCACACTGGGCAAAATAGTCAACATATTCATTTCCCCTATTTCTATACAAACAAATATTAGTGTCTTCTGCAAGTAAGTTTTTTTCCTTTAGCCTCGATCCAAGGAGCTCAGCATCACGTTTCGTAAGACTAAGATCTCGTATTAAATCATTCAACTCTGGGAAAAACGTTAAGATACGTTAAATCATTTTCAACATCTTCTCCATCATTATCAGTGACGGTCGTGTCGAACTTTAAAGGAGGCAGAGGTGGATGAATACTTTCGCTTTCGTAAAAAATAGGTTTTGAGACGAAACTCACATTAGGATACTGAATATAAAGTAGCAATCTTCATGAGATTGTGGTTCTCGCCATATTACCGGTATGGAAAACGGCATTCTTTTAAAATTGTTCAGAGTAAAAGCGCAGCTAGTTCAAACTGAATTGGGAACCCATGTTTTGTTTAGATTCTTAATTGCGATTCCAAAATAATACAAATAGTTTAGCTTTATAGACTCAGTAATATTTTTCTTTTGCTTCTTCGTAGCGAACTTGCCACTTATGTAGCAAAATTTATTGGGATGATTGACACATACAACATGCATAATAAATCTCGACGTGATGGACAATTTCTGAAAACGCAGTCTTGTTTAGCACACGAAAATCATCTAGAATCACCACCAACCCTTCAAGATACTGGAAAAAGTCGAATTTTGTTGCCTTGTGTTATTTTTCAAAAAATGGAAAATTAATGGTCGAAACTAGGAGAAAAACAGCTTCTAGAGTTTGATTGTATATGTATTATCGACTACGGACTAGATTTCAATAAACAAAAAACAAAGAAATTTCCAATTGTTTTCGTTTTCATACAAAATTTTAAAAATCTTTAATTTTGTGAGTTTTTTTACAATTGGCAACTTTGAGTTGGAAGTGCCCTGGGGTGCCACTAGCTGTTCACTCGCAGCATGGCTAATTATTTTCTTTGAATATTGTACTATAGCTGGAGGTATGCGCTTTTGAGTGGTTTCGCTTTGGATTTCATTGAATAGCTTTTTAAAATGTATTCCCATTGACATTTTTAAGCAACGAAACTTTGCGCTGAGCTCAGAGCAAAGCCATAAAACAACAAGAAAGAAAGTCGGTCAAGGCCGACTATAATGAAGTGCTGCCCATCACCGTTGCGACCCATAATTGCTGCCCATAATTGTTTGTTTTCCTTATAGCTCGACTATCGTTCATCCGATCTTTACCACACCTTTGGCGGATCGATAAATAATTCTGATTACTAACTATGTATGTCCAGATGGTACGAACCTTCTATCTATAAAACGGTGGAAGATATGACTTTCAAATTTGCTGGGGCGGTAGGGGGCGTGGCAAATATTGAAAATAAACTTGATCTTCCTGTAGCTGAAGGTATATGCATTGGCATTGAAGACACATTGAACACCCTTCAATGCCAATGCATATACCTTCAGCTACCCTAAACAGCGGAGCTTAAAGCTAGTTAAAAGTTCGAGCTAATTGTTTACTTGGAATTCTCAACTCGTTATTCGCCGGCTTGGTAATATAAATAGGATTTGCAAATGGCTTGTTGGTGTGAAAGCAACTGAAAGTGTACTGACGAAGGCTTTGCCATGGCGGCAGCCGAAACGGCCGTCTACACAGCCACAGCTACTGTTCATGTTCATATGTATTCTCTGTTGAATTTTCTGGTTGATTATTGAACTATTATCAAACCTCGACCTTGAGCCTGCTAACATTCACTTTGAGTAAACTATCTAGTTTAACTTCTTTAACGCTGCAGTTAAAGCCACCACTAGCTTTTAGAGCTATTTGGGTCATTTTAAAGGTCATCTTCACCAACTTCTAAATCATTGATTTCATGCATTAAATGCATGGTACTATGCAATAATGTTAAAAAACCAAGAATAATTTTAAATCCACGAATCCTCAGCAATTCAAATTTAAACTCTCAGCACTTTGGCGCCCAAAGAACTTCCTCGGCTACTGCACAGCAACACTTCTCTCTCCATACAAGGCCAAATACTGGGTCACTTGCTGAGCTGCACCCAGTATTTTACACGCACACACACACTCAACCATGTGATACCTAAAAAGCCGGTTCCATGGACTACTCCAATTGCCGGCAGCCCTTTCAGTAATAAACAGACTACGAACGCATGCGGTTCGCCTCCGACCTATTTCGTTCCGTTTATTTCTTCGTTTTTATGGCGAGTTCGTGTCACCCCTCGCGCCAAGTGAAATACAGAAAATCACCCACCAAATGTAAAGAATAATAAAAACAGCACAAAAGCCGGTTTGAAGGATGCAGCAGATGCAGAACAGAATTTATTTTTGTATCTTTGAGATACAAAATTAAGGTAGATTTGTTACGCTATCGGGTAATTGAACTCCTCCGCCTCGCCTGTATCTGTGTGTGTGTGTGTGTCTGTGGGGTATGTGAGGTATCTAGATACCTTTGTCGGTAAATGAAACTCTAACTCTGCCCTGCCTGGTCTGGGTCTGGTCTTGTCGCTTGTCAATCGAGGCGCTGATAAAAAAAAAACGCAACCACGAAACATAAACCAACAACAAGAACGAAAAGCAAGTGCCGTATCCCATATCTCCCACTCTGTTCAGTTTCTGTGTTCAGTGATAAATGCATTTCATGCGTTCCAACTATGTAAATACCAATTTAATTTGAGTGTCCACAGTAAATATCAAAGAGGCCCTCCATCCATCCAGGCAAGCCTTAAAAAAGGCAGTCGCTGTCGCTGGTTGGTCTCTGGCAACCAAATATTGAATATTTACAAATGCGTTGAGTGCATTTTCGAGTGCCCGGGCACTTATAACAACTCCCGACTCCGAGTCCAGTGGATAGACGAGAGCATATCATCACAGTTTGTCAGCACATAATACTATCCGATTCATATCCACGTGAGTGAGTGTGCGAGTGTGTGTGTGTGTGTGTGAGTCGCGTTATCATTGCTTGCTAATTGGCCTTTAAGAGGACAGAGAGTACACTTGAATCTGAGAAAGGATATAAACTCAAAATCTCGATATGGATATGCGCTTGATGTTGCTGCTGAGCATTTGCCTACTTGGAGCTGTCTTGATGGGTAAGTGTGCAAGTTGGGAATGTGAAAGGGGTTTAGTTAGCCTGGCTAGTTGAAGTGAAGTTAGTTGAAATGATGTGGATTATCTGAAAGGAATCTAGCTAGAATTTCAGTGCTTAACTTATAACAAGTGGCCGAAGTTCTTATCAGTGCAAATCATTTCATATTTAAGATCGTTTTGATTTGGGGGGAAATATTAAGTACTAAACGAGAAGGCTAAGCTAAATTCGACTGTGCCGAAGTATTAATACCCTTGCAAGTGTTCATATTAAAATATTGATTTCGACCAAATTTTTCAGAATCTATGGCAAAATTTTGCAAATCAAAAATATAATCATCCGATCTGGTCGGTTCGAACTTATTAGAAGCGTGCAATAAAAAGAAAACTGTGCTAAATATCCGCTCTATAGCTTCAAAACTGAGAGACTATAGACAGACGGACGAACAAAGCTCAATCGACTCACTTTGTCTCCCTGATCAAGAATATATATAGTTTACTAGCGCATAACCCGGCTTGCTTCGCTACGCCGCCGTCAGTTAAGCTAATTAAACCGATATCGGTATCAGTTTTTCTTTTCCGATTTGGGGTGGATTTCACAAATTGAAAAATATTTGACCGTATGTTATATACATCGGCTCAAAGCAGAGATTAACTCTTATGCCCCGCCTGCGGTTAAAAATAAAGTCTCACCTGACATTTCCGATTTTGGAAATCTTGGCCTTTTGAAAATGAAAGCTAACAAACCCAATTTGATAAAGATCGGCCCAAAAATAAGGATTCCGCCCATTTCTTCAACTTAGAAACCTTCCCGGGCAAGCGTCCACCATTCTACAATGTTTCACCGAAATTAGAAATTTTGCAAATACCGCGGTTTTAGAACCATTTCCCGCCCATTTTTTCAACTTAGAAACCTCCCTGGTCAAGCGTCCGACCAATCCCCAATGTTTCACTGCAATCAAAAATTAAACAAATATCGCGGGTTTTGGGCCATTTCCCACCTATTTCATCAACTTAGAAACTTTCCCGGGAAAGCATCCAACCAATCCCCAAAGTTTTACCGATATACAAAAATTTACAAATATCGCGGTTTTTGGACATTTTCCCGCCCATTTTAAGACAACTTAAAAACCTTCCCGGGCAAGCGTCCACAATTCCACAATCCGAAATTAAGAACTTTGGCACTTCCAGTTCCGCCTCCAGGTCCAGGTCCCGCACACAACCGAGTTGAACTGAATATTTTAATAATAATATTTGTAATCCAGATATCTTCAGCTCACTCAACCTTTACCCAACAATTTCTACCAAGGGGGGTAGATTTTCCAGAAGACTGGTTTGCAGTCATAGTTGAATTTTTATCTAGATCTTTGAAAATGAGTTTGAACCCGATCGGATGAAAATCAAAAAGTTGCGTACAAAAGTTTTCAGCGAATTTTCATCATTTTGCGACAGAATTTTTTAGAACCGGATCTTGGTGCTCACTTTCAGCATATGATCAACCTACTGTAAACAAGTAAGGGAGCTGTAGTCGAGTGCCCCGTCTACAAAATACCCAGTTCCATTGACTTCTTGTGTTTTTCTAAATAAATGAATAAACACACACTCACACATACATACACACACTCTACAATACGCACACACGCACACGCAAACGCCCCCCCTCTCTCCCACAAGCAATATTGATTCGTATATAACTTCGGTGTTTTTCGTCCGATCTTATTGATCTTTTCAGAATAGATAGATATTGGGCCTTACTTGATATATATAAAGTTTGTAAGGTCTATCTTAAAAATTGTGGCTCCGCTTAAAGGGGGATGGGGAGGAATTTTCCACATCTGAAACAAACTCGATTTGCATCTGGTATACACCTACCTACATGTAAAAATTTGTGGCTCTAGCTCTTATAGTCTCTGAGATCGACGCGCTCATACGGACGGACAGACGGACATGTCTAAATCGACTCGGCTGTTGATGCTGATCAAGAATATATATACTCTTTATAGGGTCGCAAATGCTTCCTTCGACCTGTAACATACTTTTGCACAACTTCATGATCCCCTTTTTCCCATTTTCAATGGGAACAGGGTATAAAAATTCAGCTTCCTATTTCTTATTGCTTGGGCTGTACCGCGGTCACCAGTGAATGAATGAGTGATTCAGGTTTAACAGTTTTATATATATAGATATGGTCAGAAATGGATTTTTAGATGCGCTGTAAACATATGAGCAAAATTATAATACCCTTTACAAGGGTATAATAACAATGGCATCAAAAACCGTCTCTTAAGGAGAAAATATTACTTTAATTCCCTCAGGGCACCAAACACTCCTCCTCTCTAATCGAACTCTATGGTACGTCGCAGTTCGAGTTCACCCCAAGTGTCTCTCTTGACAAGTCTTTTCAGTCCTGCATGGTGTCTGATGAATTCCATCCATTGGGTTCCATTTTATTCCCTTTTTAGGGAAATAGCTCCACTAACCGTCTTTTTAAGATTTCATGATAATTTCAAATGCAAGTATTCGAAAAATAGTTCTTATAACTTGAGTTTGTCCTTCCATTCGTAAACTTTTCTTTTAACGAAGACCATTCCATTCAACTCTCACTAGTAAACTCAATTTAATAAAATTTGAAAGAGGTCTGTTAATCAAGGAACTATAAAACTTTACGTTGATATATGCAGAGATGCAAAAACGCTCGGGCATTTGGGCTGGTTCGGTTCGGTGGCTTACAGATGATTAAAGCCTACAATTCGGTTCACATTGGCGAAGGCAGGTGATTTTTTGGGTTTTTAACCACGGTTTCGGTTCGGTTTAGTGCTTCACGTTTAATACATTATTATGTATTATAATCATAGTAAGTTCAGAAAGTTTATAGGAAATTACAGTACCCTCTGGTACGGCTGGGGTCAGTAACAGTATTTTCGTCAACCCAGCGTTGCTCTTTGTACGGTGATGCGTCGTGACGACAACGATTGAGGCTTATGTCGCTTCTCTGCATAGGATTGCGACTGTCAAGCGTCGCTCAAGTCGGTTTCTGCATGGCATTGCGTCGACCTTGCGTGCCTGGAGAACCGTTAACGTATTGAGCGGACATCGCATTGCTAAATACTTCAGTCGAAGGATATAATCGTCGACGGAACGTTAATACAGCGTTGGTCGGCAGTACTAGAAGGTATTTTCCTTGGCGTGGCCTTCTTTATTATCAGTGTAATTAAAAGGAGCTTACAATTTTCGTGATTTGCTAAATTGGATATCATGAATTCAGGGAGCGAGTTCTTCTGCTAAACACAGACAAGGGTTTTATGTATATAAATCTAAAAATTTTTCAGATGTGGTTTTGTTTCGGTTCTGAGTTCTCGAAAGAGCACCGCGGTGCACCGATTCGGTTTACGAGCACAAATGTGCGGTGCGGATTGGCTCGCCTCAGAACCAGTTTGCATTCCTGAATATGTGAATGGTCTAGAGCAGCGATGTTCAAGAAGAGCGAGGCCAAAAAGTGAGAGCGTATTGGTGTGCGATATTAAAGCGACACAGCCCAGCTTTGAACTGCCCTCAACGACGGCTGGGCATGCCCGACATCGGCATGCGCTCGGCTCGTGTGCGTGTAAATAGCCGATTGCGCTCGGCCCCTGGGGGCTATAGAGGAATATCGCTGGTCTAGAAATCTTATGACAAGAGAGTGTCCGTTTTTGAGACTTTTTTAATTTGGAATTTTTTCTAAATGTCTTTGGTGGTCATCCAATTATTTTTCCGCTATTACTTATTATTCAATAATTTTACAGTATTAGCTAATTATAACATTATCTTAACATGTTTATCTTCCTACCTACAAACTTTAGTTGCTAAAACAATTATATGCATACAATTTGAACAACTCCTTTTAATCCTACCCAACTAAGCAAACTTTGTCCAATCATCACTACATAAATTTCCTTTTCTTAGTCTAATTAAATTAAATCAATTTTCATCCTTTTCTCCATGTCAACTAAACTCAATTCTCTCGAGAGTTTGTCCAAATACTAGACTAATTCATGCAATTATGTGAGTGCCCAACTCTCTCTCTCTCTCGAGAAGATTGAAGGCTTTAAAGTTGCCACCGCACACACACACACACAGCTGCCCTTAATGTGGGATGTAGCTGTTGGGCTGTGGCCTGGTCTGGGTTGGCATGTTCATGTTGCATGCAGCATTTTGCATGCTTGAATAACAAATTATGACTGCCACACAAAGGAGCGCACACACACACACACACATCCAGGCAGCCAGCCTTATTATTTGCCATACAAATAATGGACCTCGGTAACGTTCCTCGCACAGATTTTGAAATATGCGTCTCCGTTTGCTGTTTGCCGGCTGCCTTTTGTCTGCGGCTGTTTGCCTTTGTGCTACTTAACAGTCAGCAGTTCTCAGTTATCCTGTCACACACACACTCACATACATACATAGTCAAGGATTGTAGTTTGCATAATTGTGTCCCAGTGCCCAGACGCTACTTGAGTTGTACACGATCCTGCTGTTGATCCTACTCATCAACTGCATTTGATTAGCTTCAAATTTTCGGCTTCTCTTGTCCCACTTCAAGTGGTGATCCTTCCGTTGCCTGCCTACTCAAGTCCTTTTGTTTGAATTTCTTTTCTTTGGTTGTTTGCCTAACGACTTCATTTGAAAATTTGGTTCTCCCGGTAGGTCTTGGGCTTCCTCTCCCGCTGCTTTATTTTTGGCATTAGTTTTGCTTACTCTGTGGTCTGTTGGGCCACCCTGACTGACTTTTAATTGAGTCATTTTGCACGCCGCTTGCCTTTGGAAATTCAATTGCCACAGGCAAAGGCGCTCGGTTTGTAATAAGAGAACAGCGGGTGGTAGGGGAATCGCAAAGAATGTGCTCTCGTATGGCATGGAAATATAAAAAGTGCCCACTTGAGATATGAAAGAATTTTACAACTTCTAGCAAAAGAAATGCATTAAGTGGAGGAGAACTGAAGGGTTTAGTAATCAAATGTATAGAAATGTTTATTAACATGTACTGCCAATTTGGGTTTTATTGCCATATGCTGAGATATGTATAATGGATTGACACAGCCCCAAAGGGCCACAGCCAAGCTTCTCTCAATCTCTTGGCTTCGCACAAGAGAAAGTGACCTACAGTTTAACGCCGAATCCGAACGGCAGTTTGAGCAGCTTTTGCTGGCGCCAACAGCTGAGAGGGGTGACCGGGTGTAAAGTCGATCGAACCACAACCTCTTGCAAAGCGGACGCGCACACTAGACGCTGAGCCACCCGGCCATACTGAGATATGCTGAGAAAATATATTTTAGTTTTGGCTCGTTTTACTCCAGAGCCTTTACTCTAGCTCTTCTAGTCTCCTAGACCTAAGTACTCATACAGAATGAAGGACAGGGCTGTATCGACGTCGGTCTGTGCTCAACAAACAACCCATTTTTTGGGTTCCTCATTCGGTGACCGCTTTGTCGCGAGGGAAGAAAGTAAAAGTCTTTAGCGTTTGTATGCGTGTATGTCCGAGTGAGGCGTTTGTTTAGGTTTGTGAGTCACACACAAAAAATAGACCGTTTACGCTGAGCCTTTCATTTTTTTGCTCATCTGCTGACTGATAATATGAGTGCACTCAGTTGGATCGCTTACTATAAGTTGTTATTGAATGAGCATTATAAGAGCAGCTCAACTAAGAACAGTCAACTGAAAACAAAAACAATGAGAAACGAAGTGTTCTGCTCAAAGAGGAGAGAGAGAGAGAGAGAGCAAGCGTGCACGGTCTTTTCAGTTACGTTAGTGTGCAGACCGCAAAGGGAAAAACGGTCAACTGTTATTTGCGAGCTCTGTAAATTAATGATTAGTGAAAACTTTTTGTGCAATTTATTCAAATAAGCTCAATATTTGTTACGATGCTAAGAAGATGTCATAATAACATTGGTCGGCATTCACAGAATGCATCGTGACACCGAAATGAAGCATCACTTGGAACGGTAGAGGAACGTGCTATTGAAAGAGAATCCGCTCGAGCAAGAATGATTGAAAATCGAACGCGGGTAAATCAGCTTGTTTCAAATAAGAATGCAAGAAGTCGAAAACTTTATCCGAAAAAGTTCAGAGTCTCGGAGTCTTAAGTAAGTTAAGTAAGTTCAGAAAGTTTCAGAGTCTCTCGAAAATGTCTTGGTATTAACTAAGTTTAGTGTAAACCACTGAACCAAACCATGTTGTGAACCTAAAAATGACTGTAAACCACTTAATTGAGACAATCTATATTCCCATAGCGGATTGACAGTCTGGTATTAAGTTAAGGCAACTGCTATCTGGCGATTTGACATTGCCATACGAAAAATTATAGTTTTTAACTTTACTTTAATTCGCAAAAAACGAGTTTTAAAATGGTTTACCACAATTAAATTTTATTTAAATATCTTTTCAAAAAGTCATTCATTTACTGAAATGTTTAACTACCCAATGATTCATCCTTTTCTTTGCACCAAACTGTTTTTCTTTGAACAGTTTTTCAGTTAGTTGTTTTTTTTTTGTGTGTAAACCCTACATCAAACTTCTGACGGGTAATTGTCAGTCACATTCATTTCATTTCAACTTTTTATTCAGACTCTGCCTTAGCATTCACATTTACATTCACCCGACTCCTTCCTTAAGTTGACTTGCAGTTTTTCCCTCCAAACATAAAAAAAAGGTTTTTCCCAGTGTTTACTTTGAAAAATGCCAGAAATTCTTGAGTGACAGTTCAGTATTTTCTTTGTAAACAGAGAGCAACCCAAGCGAAATCAAATCCAAACGCCACCCAAGGGGCAAGCGGGGGGAACTACTTCTCTTGATTTCAAGTGGACCACAGTAGGACTCCTGATTATTACAACAATATTTCGCATTCATGGCGAGCTTAATCGACAAATGTTGACGCACAATTTGTGGCGGAGCTGGAGATGGGCCTCAGCAGTGGGTCTCCACTCCACTCCAACTGCTGACTCGCTGATTTCGTTGATTTCGTTCTTATTCGAGAGTCAAACAAACGAACTAATTATCACACACAGACACACAAGGAGTAGAGTGAGATGGACATCTATGGCCGCCTGCTGGGTCCGGGCCCAGTTGTGCCGCATCAACACTTTTTTTATTTTCTTCTCCAGGCACGCAGTTTCCACTATTTTTTCTGCTTTTATGCCCACGTCAGCGCAATCAACGGCACAGAGCGCATATTTCTTTAATCGACGCCCGAGTAACTGACTTTGACTTGACTTTTTCTCCGTTTTTTTTTTTGTTCCCTGCTGCAGCCAAATTAAATCGAGCGCCTGCCCGACTGCCTTTGAGGTTGAGTTCTGGTTCTGGTTTTCTGCCTTGTATCATAACACGTCGCCTGGCTATGTGACTGGCATATGATGTTGATGATGATGATGAATCCCAACCACTCGAACTGACTTTAATGATGTTGTTGTTGCTGCTGCTGCACGTCTGCTTATTGATTCCACTGTTGTGGTCGTGGTCGTGGCATAACCCTCCCCCCTAGCCCAACTGAGGTGTTGTCTCAAATTGCTCCAATTAGTGGCCAAATATAATGGTGGCCGTTTTGTACTTTGGCTTCTATATAATCAAAAATAATTGCCCTTGAATTGCTTTGGCTTTTAGTTTGTGGTAAACGTAGCAATAATGTTAAGCAAATGTTTCTGAAGGGGAATCCACCAATTCGTAGTCAAAGGATGTGTCGTTGTGGCGCCAAATCGTAATAGGATTGAAAAGAAATTTGACGCTTCTGAGCTTCCTAACTTTTTCTTGTCTTCTCTCCTAAATCAATCTTTGCACAAAGCCTTCTTTCAAATGTCAAAACCAACCGAGTCCGACCGCTTTATCCATAGTCTTTATAAGAAGATAACTCCCAAACTACAGGGTCGATCGAACTGAAATTTCTCTTGTCAACTCTTTCCTTGAAGCTGAGCAATATAAAAAGCATGGCTGATTTGTGTTCTCGGCGTCAAAACAGGCACGTTGACGTCCGGTTGCTGTCTTAAACCCAAGGCAAAGTTAACACATATTTAAGATTCTTTTTATCTCATTTCGAACAAATTAATCCATTTAAGAGATGTAGAACCCGTATGGAAATGCTTTCTTGGGAAGGAAGGAACAAAACAAGTGAGATTCGATTCGCACAGCTTTGGCTTTTGTAAGTTAGTCTAAGGCCCGTTTTCTTATGTTGCTGTTTTGGCAAATCCAAATGGATTTTACGCGTTTGCATAGCTCATACTCAAAATGAGCAGAGCAAGTTCACCAAAAACAAGAACAATGAAACCACAAAACAAAGACATGAACAAACGGCCCTTAGTCTTACTTTCAATCGAGGCAGAACATTGTTATTCTGTACCAAATTAAGCGCTGTCATTTTCCATGCACGTTTTTATTGAAAAGAACAACTAACCCTTAGCCAAGAGTATCCATAGAAAGGTTTCCCTGGTGGGAAGAAGACTAAAAGACTCCGAATCATCTTTCTCACTGTACATTTTTGAAGGTCCGATACTGCTAACCTTTCGGACTAGGCTTCAACTTCAAGCCAAGCTCAGAAAGATTTATTTCATGCATGGGCTAGTTGCTAACAAAATGTTAAAATATTTACATTAATGTTAATGGTCTGTTAATTAACATAAGGGAAGGCTAATAAAACATTGATTCCTTTGAGTTACGGGTATATCGAAGTAGGACAGGACCAACTTTAACTTACGCTCGCGTTTAATTTAATTCTAAAGGCCCCGACGGACTGACGTCGTAAGTAATTCAGCTTACGCCACCACATATTGCGTCAACGTGGAACGTATGGGATGAATCACAAATGGCTCCCCGATCTCTCACTGCCAAAATCAGCGCAACCTTGTCTTCCTGAGAAAACAATTTCAATCGGCTCTTTCGCTTTTTTTTACATCTGGTGGCAACAATATTGCACCAGCTGATCAACGAAAAATAAGGCTCACTGACTATTAACATAGAGTCCACGTATGTTGTTGTTGTAACGGCTGGATCGACTTGTATGTACGTAGTATGAAAAGAAAGAAGAAAGAGAGTTAAAATAAAGAGGATGTTCAGATTAGGAACCAAAGTCCAGTTCGAGGAAAGTAGCTGCCTCGATAGGATGGGTCCATAGTGTAACGGGTGTAAGAGTGGTGGGGATCATAGGGCAGTTAAACAGGTGAAGAGTGTCGTTTGGCCCTAGGCCACATTTTGGGCATGTGTCCGTGACTTTAGAATGAATCCTGGTCAGGTTACTGTTGAGTTGCCTACTCTTCCCTGATCGGAGTTGTGCAAGTGTGAATCTTGTGGTTCGTGGGAGGGTTGTCTCGCTTTTGTCAATGGGCGGTAGTCTGCCTCCGAGAATTACATTTTCGTGCAGAGCCTTGATGGTGTTTTGAACCATGTTGGTGTGGGCGATGTTTCTGGCTTCACGTTTGTAGCGATAAGATCCTCAATTGCGGTAAAGGCCGTTCTAAGGTCGAAGCGAACAGGCCTGTCTCTCCTGCACATAGGTACCTTTTTGCTCTCGTGGTTCGTGTGGGATGGATTTTGGCAATTGATGAGGAACTGTTGAGTAAGTAGATCATTGTGCTGCCTGACCGGTAAGATCTCTGTTTCTTGGTGCTGATGGTCGGGATCCGACTTCATGTGGCAGCCGGTGGCCATTCGAAAGGCTGCATTTTGTATCCTTTGCAGGTTCCTCCATTGCGTGACGCTTATAGAGGCCGATCATATCGGAGCCGCGTAGCTTATTAGTGATCTGCCAATCGCCTTGTAGGAGGTCACAATGGTTTCCTTGTCCTTTCCCCAGCAACTTCCTGCTATTGCTTTGAGGACTTTATTTCTGCTCCTTGCGTTTCTGGCCACGCCTTCTGCTTGTTTGGCGAAGACGTAAAGTGAGACAAACGTAACCCCCCGGATTTTGGGGTTGTTGAGGGTGGGAATACTTTGGCCATTAATATGGATATCGAGTTTTTGTTGGACGTCCTTGGTCCACGTGGTCAGAAGTGTGGCGGATGATTTTTTGGCTGATAAGGTTAGGTTCCTGACCGAGAAGAAGTTTTCCAAAATGGGCAAATAGCTATTCATCCTCTCTTCCAAAATTCTGGTGTCCTTTCCCTATGTAATTATTGTGCAGTCGACGGCGTACGAGACTAATTAAACCTCTGCAGGCGGTGTTGGCAGGTTTGTTAAACAATAATGGTGATAGGACACCCCCTTGAGGTACTCCTTGTTTTAGTTTCCTGCTGCTTGACGTGGCTCCTCGAAATTCAACATGCGACTGCCTTCCTGAAAGGTAACTCAGCACCCATCTTTTGATGTAGCTTGGAAGCGTGCTCTGATGAAGGCCTTGCAGAAGTATAGTGTGGCTGACCATATCAAAGGCCTTTGATAGGTCGAGCGCCACTATAATAGACCTTTCGTGTGGTCTTTTGCTGTTTAAGCCTGTGGTGATCGTGGTGGCAAGCTCACAGAGAAACCATGTTGGTGCTTGGCTGGGGTAAGGTGTTCCTTTATGGTTGGTAGTAGGAGTGCTTCTAGAATTTGTATCACTAAGGACAGCATTGTTATGGGTCTATATGACGAACCCTGATCTGCTGGTACATGGTTTTAGTATGGGTACGATTTTGCCTGTCTTCCATATATCAGGAATTTCCAGTGTACTTACACATAGGTTAAGGGTCTGTGTTAGGTACTCAAGCACTCTGGTGCCTATGTGCTTGAGCATGATGGTCGCCAAGCCATCGCCGGCATCTTTGATTGCCATGTCCACCTCTGAGGCTGCAAAAGTGATGTGGTCTACATCAAGCATTTTCTTTTTAAGCAGTTATTTGTCTCTCCCTCAGCGGTTTCTGGGTGCATCACAAATTGGCGATTAAGCTCATTCGCGCATTTTGTCGAATTCTGTCCGATGGACACCACCGATTCTTCTCCTGAAGGTTTATGGTGCTCCAGAGTCTTTCGATCTTATCCACTCACTCTCACAATCGGCTTTTCCTCACAAACAACTATTGATTTGTGAGTTGTTTTCTGTGTGCTCTCAGAGGTCTTCATGAGAATTTGAAAATGTTTGGTTCCGAACCGTTTTAGCTTAATACAGATAACTTTTCACTTTATAAGGTCTTGAAATGATTGATTTTAGCATGATAATTCTCCTCAACTAGAATTACACTAAAGGGAAAAGGAAACGAGAAGAGACTGCTTGGGATTAACAAATATTTATTTTAATACAAATTACCGTGCCCACAGAACACACTTTTTATGTTTACAAATTACTTTTTAATTAATACAATTTGTTTTATATTTTTTTAAGCTTCCACGCTAAATCAAGAGGGAAAAAATATTTCATAAATTGCATTTGCGGCTGTTGATTTAATATAATAACCAAATTGCAAATACAAAATGCAATTTTTTTTTTTTTTTTTTTGTTTTGGCTGTTGTGGTCTTTTAATTATGTTGGACCAACCCTCCCAGCATTTAAATTTTTTTCTTTGTATGCGATGACACGCAACTTTGAGCCTCGAAATCGCCTGTGTGTAGGCTATATAATTTTTTTTAATGTTTTTTCTTTTGCCTTAACAAAATTACATTTAACTTAAACACTGTAATTTAAGCAGCTTAAGAGCATTTAAGTTATTTAAAACGAGTCGCATTAAAGGCAATTAGGTTTAAGGTACTTTTTGCGTTAAAAATTATACGATTAAACACTCCCCTTTCTCATTACAGTTCCCACCTGGGCCAACTCGTCAGGATTTATACAACTACCACTAAGTCAATCCATCATTGAGAACGATGCCGTTGACTTCAACTGTGAGGCCAGCGATTCTACCAGCGATTTACATTACGAATGGTTGCATAATGGTGAGTACATACAGAGAGCGATTTATGGATAGACAAAAAACCATGTTCATCCATTCCATTTTGCAGGTCATCAGATTGTGTATGACAAGCGCGTGTATCAAATTGGTTCCAATTTGCATATTGAGACAGTGCAACGTGGCGAGGATGTTGGTGATTATGTGTGCATTGCCCAGAGTTTGGCCAGCGGCGCCAGAGAGGCGTCGCCACCAGCCAAATTGAGCGTGATATGTGAGTAATCATTTTGAATATAATCAAATGGCTAAAAAAAATGCAAAGAAATAAATGTTTATTGTTGTGACTTAAGTGAAAATATGTAAAGGAATTTATAGAGGAAGAAATAATATAAATAAGGAAATTTAATACTACGCATTAAGACAGTTCATTGACTCTTGTTCAGTGACTGTTCACTGAGTTGTTCTTTGGTTTAGTTTAGTATTCGGTTCTCTACACGGAGACTGTTAACTCTGTTGGTTTGTTTTTTTGGTTCAGCTAGTCATTGTTCAGTGACTCAGTGTTTAATTACTCTTTGTTCAGTGACTCTTCTTCAGTGACTATTGCTCAAAGACTCTTGTTCAACGATTCTTATTTAAGTGACTGTTCTCTGTTATTCTTTGATTCAGTTTAGTTACTCTCTACTCAGTGATTGCTTACTTTTTTGTTCTTTTATTGTTCAGTGACTCTTTGCTCAGTTGTTTCTTGCTTCATTGAACAGGTATTCATTGTTCAGTGACTCACTATCATTCTTTGTTCAGTGATTCTTGTTGTTGTTCAGTGACTTTTATTCAAAGACTCTCATTAAATGACTTTTGTTCAGTGTCAGCTCAGCTATTTAATCAGTCTTGATGAGTGGCATTTGATTAGTGACTCTTGTTCAGTGACTCATTGCTTAATAACTGTTTATTTAGTTGTTTTTTGATTCAGATTAGTTGCTCTCTACACAGTGACTGCTTACTTTGTTTTGTGATTCTGTGCGCAGCTGCTTCTTGCTTCATTGAACAGCTTTTCATTGCTCAGTAACTAATTGTTTAATCAGTTTTGTTCAGTGACTCTTATTTCGTGACTCTTGTTCAGTGACAGTTCACTCAATTGTTCTTCAACTCAGTCTATTTACTCTCTACTCAGTGACTGTTTACTCTGTGGTTCTACTTTGTTTATTAACTCCACGCTTAGTTCCTTGCTTTGCGTTTCTACACAGGGGTATAAAACCAAAGTTCTTTAAAGAAAAGCTATGAAAATTGCTGTCTTATGACTTAGACATTCCCTTTCCTCCCATTCCCATTCCCTGATCAAAAAGCCACAAGGTAAAGAGGCATAAAAATGCAACCAAACACACACAAAACTGATGAAAGATAAAAACCGAAAGTTTTGATGTACAAAACTCCAACTCCCTTCTCTCTCTCTCACACACTCGTCAACACACAGGAAGTGCATGGACGGGCAGTGTAGCGTAACCAAACGAAAGAAGAGGATTCCTCCACCTCTGTGCCAAGTGGCAAGTGCAGTTGCAGTTCTGTGCTCTGGCGGCGTCACGTGATTGATGTTCATTTAGTTGCATTTGCCTTTAAGCAGAAAAATGCATAAATTTAACAAACAGGCCTTCCACCAAACCCCTTCCCGCCTCCCCGCTGCCGCTAACCCTTCGTCTTGTAAACAAACTTTTTTTTTTATGCACAATCTGGACTGCATGTGTTTGTATCGCGGGACTGGGACTTTTTCCTTGGGAGAACTGTGCTGTCAGCACTGCCACTGATCAAAGCCACCCAGCAGCAGCTGGAGCATCAAAGACTGCTCCTCCAAATCTATTAATAGCCTTCAGCTCATGCTCAAGTGTTTCGAGCTAATTAATTAACTAATTAATTTGTAGTTTTGGGAGTTGATTTTAATTGCTGCTGCTGTTGAAAGGCCACCATCCTTGATGGTGGCTAAAGAATAAGGGGAAGGGAGCTACTGGCGCCAGCTGTGGCTAAGTGGGTTATGTGATTAACATTTAAGCCCATTCCACTAATATAATAATTTTTCGTAGCAGACAAAAACTATTAAAATATGCATGGAGCTGTCGTCGTTACTTCGTGGGATTGAAGTTTGTATTTTTAAAAGCGACGGAAACAAAGGCTCATTGTCTTTAATACGGCTTCTGAGACAGTTTCTGTTTTGATTGCAACATTAAAATAAATTTAACAAGAATTATAAGAAGCAAACAAAATATACTTTAAAAAGAACATCTACAGAAATATTCTAATTACTAGGTAATGAAAACGACTCGGATTTTGGTAAATTGTTTAAGAATGGAGTAAAATAAAGTGCCAATTATAACTAAAACTTAAAACTGTTCGACATAAAAACAGGGATGCAAACCACTCGAAAATAAGTACTGGTACGGTTCAGTCTCCCCACAGTTTCTGAGCCGATCCATTTTTGAGCTAACCGAACCGCGGTTTCGGTTCGAATCAGTGGTTCATAAAGGCACTTAATGAAATATTATGTTTTCTACCGTAATGTGAATTTTCGCACACTTTGGAAATTGAATTTCAATAAACCATTTGAATATCTTTAATATCCTTAAAACAATGTAGAAAATATATGATGTCGGATTTGCAGGATTCGTCTATAAGTTCCTAGAGGAATGCCCTTCGGAAATATAGAATGTCGTCTAGAAAAGTTTTTTATCATATTAACTATATGAGAAAAACTCTCCTGGCTAAGATAGAATTAAGGTAAAGAAGTACTACGGAAAATTGAAAATATTGTCCACTAGTTAGAGGACGACAAATCAATTATCAACTTTCCAGAAAAGAATGCAGATTGATGATATGTATATTAAGAGATCGGCGGGCAATTGCAGAAGACTTACAGGATTACATATAAAATTTGAGTCAAGTCATCCTTAAAGGTTAAATCGATCCGGCATCGCTAAGGATCAATTCGGTCTTTCAGTGATCTCCCATGTAGAGGGTCGAACGAAATGTCGTATTTAAATTCAGAAAGTAAAAATATCATTGGCTAGAGGAAAGCGATTCACGTCTCAAAACTCGTCAGAGAACTGAACCAAACCTTAATTTTTTGTGGTTTTCGGTTCGGTTTAGCATTTCTAAAAGGAAGCCGGTTCGGTTTGCGGTTTGGTTCACCAGCTGGAATAAGCGGTTCGGTTCGGTTCAAAACCAGTGCGGTACAGAACCGGTTTGCATCCCTACATGCCGATTTCACATCTTCTGCACTTTTTAAGGGCACAATTGAAAATTATAGACCCCGCCCCTTAACAGGTTCCTTTTTGTATTAAAGATAATAAAGTTTAAAAAAAAAGTATTGTATTAATGGGCACGACGAGGCCAAAAAGTTTGCTCTAAAAATTACTCATATATTACATTTAAACATAAGCAACATCGAAATTCCAACAATGAAGTCTGTGCTAAATGGCTACATGTGCTATTTATTATCTTCCCCTATGGTCCTTTTGAAAGAACGAATACATTTTGTTATAAATCAACGCCAACAACAATAAGAAAGAAAGCAGTAGTCGAGTGCCCCGACTCCAAGATACCCTGTTCTCTTGATTTCATATGTTTTGACAGCTGATACCTTCGGAGTTTTTAGTCCGATCTTATCGAACTTTTCATAATAGATAGAATGTACAATTATACTTTTCAAGTATATCGAAGGGTTGGTGGTGGTTCTATGGACCGTCACGTCTAGTTTTAGAGCAATTTGAGCTTAAGATTGCTTTAAATGCCTATTTCGAGCCTTTTTAGACTCGTTTTTTTGGAAAACCTTAACTATTGTTTTAACTTTTTTTTGGTAATATCGTGAAGTATTACTTGTTGGCTTTAAGACAAACTAACGGGATGTCTATTTAAAAATTATATTGGAAATTTTATTGGAAAGGTTTGTTCATGTCATTTATTTATGAAAAACAATTTCGGTCAAATGACCACCAGGCTGACTTGACAGTAGCCCATTTGATCCACCCAATTTTTGAGAACATTTTCAATTGTATCGGCACATATGTCAGCAATTGCAACTCGAATCTCGTTCTTCAACTCACCAATTGTTTCAGGATTGTTTGCATAACATTTGTCCTTGGCCGCTCCCCAAAGATAATAGTCTAACGGTGTCAGATCACAGCTTCTTGGCGGCCAATTCACATCTCCATATTTGCTGATTATTCGATTTTCGAAGATAGGGCGCAGAAGATCGATCGTTCAAGTCTTCCGCATCATTTCCTCGAAGAACCAATCACTTAACATTGCGCGGCAGCGCGAGTTGACGTCGATCGTTGTTCACGCACATTTTCAGCAACCGCAGCAATGTATTTGCACAGTTTGAGTCGAGGACTCACCACTTTGGAAATCTGTTTTTAATATTTCTCGACTTTCTTTAAGTGAATAGCGACCCATTTCCTAAATGTCAAAGTTTTTACTTAATATTCGTTGCTTTCCGAATGACATTTGACGTTTTTAAAATACAAATTCTGAATAGTTCAAATTCCAAACACTCGATGGACCACCCTGTATATACTTGAAAAGGGCACCCCAGTAGTATGATAGCAATTAGCTGGCATCAAATGTACCGATCTCGAGTGTATACAAAAATTTGTGTATTAAAGTTTTAATTTATACCTTCATACATATATTTAAAATGTTAACCGCTTATTTTCAAACACACGCCCTTTGTAAAGACTCCATGCTTATTACTTTGTTACAGTTTACATTCTTTACGAAATCCTTTGGTTTTTAATTTTGAGCAATACATGTCGCAGCAAGCTCTTTAAAATACAGGTAACTATCACTTTACTTACTAATGTCTTCCGAAATTGTTTGAAAACTTTTTTCCCATTACTCTTAACCTTACCTAACCTGTATTTTTTCTATGTTAATTTCTACATGATTTTGGTCAGAAAGAATCTGACCATCTTCTAGGAATAATTAGTTAGTTTTAGGAATCTTGTTGCTTTTTCATCTTGAACGCTTAAATTCTTTTTTCCATTCCTAAATGCAAGGAATAGACAAGCACTTGTTAAGGTTGGTTTATGAAGGTAAACCCTTTCTCTAAACTAGGCAACAATGACCAGTAAATGGAAGGGTTGGTGATGATTCTAGGTGATTTTCGTTTGCTGAACACGAATCCGTTTTCCACGTTTTGTGGGAAACCTATACATTTGTTTTCAATCTTTTTAATAATTTCGAATAATTTTATTTCTTAACTTTAAAAAAACTATTCCAATCAATTCCACGATTTTTTTACTTGTGCTCGAAATAACACACTTGACTGCTGCCCAAAGCTATGCAAGGCCAAAACAGCACAGACGGTTAGTCATCTGTATTGAATTCTAATAAGAGTTTTCAACAAAACACATTGCGTATTATCCGCAGTTCAAAAATTTAGTAGTATAGACTCCAGGTATTCAAAAATGGTATATCTTTTCTTAAAAAAAAACTTAGAGTTTATTTTAAAGTTAAGGAGTTGTTCTCCCCTAAAAATATCAGAGTCAAAAAAAAAATTTTTTTTTTTTATTAATTTGTGGCATTTTTTAGCAACTTTAAGCTCAAATTACTTAAAATCTAGATGTGTTCAGCACACTAAAATCATCTGGAATCACCACCAACCCTTCAAAATACTGAAAAAGTCAATTTTTGATGCCTTGTGTATTTAGATCGGACTCTAAGTTGATTTGTGGTGTAAAGTTTCCCAGCGGATCTGCCAAATTTTTTTTTTCAGTTAAGTTACCAACCCTCTACGGCAACTCTTGTTATCCATCAGAGATTAAAGCTTGGGCATCCAGGTAAATGTTTAGCTTACCCTTCATTTGCAGTTTACTCTAACAACTTTGTGCACTATAAATAAATACAACTAATGACTCGAGCAGACAGAATCCAGAATCCACAAAACCCAACCAGAATCAAGTCAGAGTCAGTGTCAGAGACCAGACTAGAGGCAGACAACTGCCAGCCAGTCAGCCATTCAAACCGACAGACAGACATTCCAAACAGAACAAAACTTAGTTGGGAAAAAAGGGTTGTTGGCCTGCAAAGGATAACCCAAGGATATATACAACAGCAACAACGTCTGCGACGACTGAGCATTGAACAGCTGAGCTGAGTTATTTGCCATGGCGATGGTGAAGCAGAGAATGTGCTATGTACATGGAAATGAAATGCAACATTAACACGAAACATAAACATAAAATGAGAAATGGCAACAACAACAGCCAGGCAAAGTCATAAAAACCAAACAAAATGCAAAGACACAAACACCAACAAAATAAAAAAAAAGGGGGGCGAACCAGAGAAACCAACCCTCAAATCAACACAAAACACCCAACACATAGAGACACCCCCAGTCAGACATTTGTTTTTGTTGCTGCTGCTGCTGTTACACAAGTTCAAGTTGACTGCAGTTGTTGGCAACTGAGGACGAAGAAGAAGGGGGGCCGAGCCGGATAATTTTCATTTTGTGAATGCCGGAAAAACGCATAAAATTTTACGAGCCCAGCTCAGAGCAGAGCACATTAAAGGGACGTCGACCAGGACGACGTAGTCAACTTTGGGCGCTCTGTCTCTTCTATTTGATTTTACTTTTGTTACATGAGTTGATCATTAGGAACAACTTTTCCATTAGAAGGAAGACGACCCCAATGTGCGATAATCGAATGTTTAACGTTTTAATTTGAAAACTGTTGGGGCAACTCTGAAAGAGGGGATCCAAGTTTAATTAAAGATTGCGTTGATAACGCTCTGAAGTACTTGGCGAAGCTTACATAGGACAAGATTTGTGTGTTTTGGTCAGTTTAGGTCATAAATTTGTCGGGGAAATTGCAAAGGGGCATTACAAATGGAAGCGCAAGAAGTGAAAAGCAAATAGTAAAGAAGAAAGGCTGGAAAAGTTAAAAAAAAAATGGGAAGGAAATACACTAAAAAGATGGGAGAAGAATTGAGTTCGCTCGTGTCATTCTCACAGACAGAAAAGCAAGTAAATCGATTGTAGTCTTTTGTGCTCACCAGCACAAGCACCTCTTTCAGTCCTCTCCTTTTGTTAACCTACCTATCTTACCCCTTCTCCAGCTTCCAGTGTAACCTTTCACAGGTTCTCAAAGTCTCAGCTAGCTAACTGTAACTTCAAATTAGTAAGCCCACTCGCTAATTAACAAGCAGCTCATTAGTTTGATGTATATGCAACGTCAGTGACTTCGACACCCATGCCAGCAGATCTTTCGACACCTACAACTTGGTCGGGAATGCGCCTGAGCTGAGGCCGAGGCATAGCAAAAGGCAACCGCCCATCATTCACACCTTCCAAATGGGTCCCGGCGAGGTAAACATAAAAAAAAGAACGGCTCCAAAACAAAATAAATTTGTAAAACTTTGCCGGAGCATAAACCACCACAAGCGTTGTAAACAATTGCCAGGGACTGGGGGAGACCCATAAAAAAAAGAGACGCGAGTAAACAAAGTGGGAAGTAAATGTCGAAAGGCAGGCAGCAGAATTATAGATATAGAAATTGTTATCGTTTGTGTCTTGCCAAACCCCCTAAAAACTGAATAAGTGTGCCGGCTGCGTCTTAGTTCATCAAATGCAGTCAACGATAAGATAACTCTTCACATTGCTGCACTTTTTCTGTATTTTATTGACTTTTATGAAAATATAATTAATTGATAATCAAAAATAGATTATTTTCTTAAGGCAAGTTGTGGCTCGAACTCGAGTGGAAATGTTTTCGACGCTGTCATAAAACCAAGTGGACAATCGTCCAAGGGAGCCCATACAAATGGCGGGGGGAGGCTTCTCTCTTTCTCTTCGATGGGTTGTGAAGTGGCCGGCAGTAATTGTGTACGTTAATGGTCTTAGGCAGACTTCACTTCACTTTCAAAGCTGCTTACAAGTTATTGACCTAAATCTAATCATTGAATTGGCAAAAGGGAAAAGGGGAAACAAAAACTAGGTAACCATATCTTTAAGAAACATTAACTACCTAACAGAGCTATAAACTACCATTACCATTAAGACTAGCATTACCTTACTACGATTTTGTAGAAATCGTTATTGTAGCAAGCAAGTAGTCACGATTCTGTGAATAATTCAAAATGTAATTACTTTAGCAATTACTTCGATAATTGTGCCTGCAAAGGGTGATTATTGAGTAGTTTTGCTTGAAGTGTGAAGTTATTCTTTTATTTGTAGGTGTAAACTGAAATTTTTTAAGAGTTCGAATGCATCTGATGTTAGGAACAAGTTCCCATACTTGATTAGTAAAAGAAATATAGTTTTCATTAACAAAAAATCCCGATCAAAAATACGGGAAGTAATGATTACATTATAGCTCTGCTATCTAAGATTTAGTGAAATTGAGACAAAAAATATTTTAAAACAGTTGTATAGATTTTACGAATATTTCCAAATTTTTAAGGTCCATCGAATTTCAAATACAAACTGTATTACACATCTTTTTAAATTTCTTTAGACGAAATAAAAATAAAGTTGAGCCGAGCTTTTTTCAATCTCTTGACTTGTGGACTTTAAACTTAAGAGCAGGGTTGGATAAGAAGAGAGGACAGATTATGTGCAGTGTTTCTCGGTAGTAGACTAACAAGGAAAAGCTTGTCTTGAACCGCTGTCTCCGACTTACTTTCTGACATTCAGTGAGGCAGTAAAATTTGAAGGGAAATTTAGCAATGTGGACTAGTAAACGGCTTTGGGTGAAACAACACCCGAATCAACTTGCTTTTGCGTGCAACCGTTCAACTTGCTCGCACACACATGTTCGCTGTTTAGTATAAATCATTTAATCGAACCTTGATAGCCCTTTGAATAAAAATTCATGTTCGCCTTGATACCAATCAATTCGGATGTCCGTTCGTTCTGCTCAACAAAGATTGATAACAATGAGAATTACCTCGTATGAGTTTTTGGCTTGTTGAAACTGCGCTGCTGACACAAATGGAAGACAGAGTGAGAGAGTTTGTTCCAGTGTTGTTAACTGCGGTAGCGAATAGGTGAAAACAGAAAATTTTTTTTGTATACTCAATCAGCCGACATTCTCTCGAATGCAATATCAAAGGTCCACATGGAAATTTCCCCTTTCCATTTACTTGTATGGGCTTTACTCGTCATGATGTTCTAGGTCTTTTGTTGTTCGCCGTTCGACTGGAGAATCGCTGATGAGTGATTTTTCTGTTGTTGTTGGCCTGCTACCAATCACAATTTTTAAAAAATGGTACCTACAACTTAAAGCCGAATTCGATCCAAAATTTTTTGGGAAAGTTAAAGCAAGGTCCATTTTTGTAGATTTTACCATTTTGCCTGGGCGTTAATGAATTTGTCAATCAGGCAGTCAAAGACATTAAAGTCATATTTAAAGTTTTACAAATACGGATGTGTCCCAGAAATCTCTAGAGATTTTCGTATAAGCGAAGAGATTTTTAATTTAACTAGAAGGACTTTAAATGTAAAGTGGCAAGAATAATGTCGGCTGCTAGATTTTAGGAAAGGCAAACCGTACGCTTCAAATCAGCTTTGCCTTGAGCAGTCGGTTTCAAATCGATCAACTTTTGTCATCTAATCTAGTAGCCTATCATTTTAAAGACACTTCACATTGTAAGGCAAGAATTTTTATTTCGAAATGAAACCGTTTATACGAAAATCTCTAGAGATTTCTGGGACACACCCGATAGAAACCAAATCAGGACTATAATAGTTTCTGAACTGTTTTCTAGTGTATTTGGAATCATTCTAAAAAGACCACATGCAAAATGCAGCAGTTATGGCATCGCTGGCATGGAGAGACGGCTGCTGGAATGACATTCGCGAGGCAAGAAGACTGCTGATGAAAGACTTTGGTGGGTCTTGAAACAGCAGTATTTTCAACCAGCCTTTTTTGTAATGTTGTGTGTCCCTGTTTAAAGTTATGCGAAAGTATAACATGACCTCGAGCCGGCTAAATCTGCAGGGCTCAGTCTGTGGTCAGTACAGCTGAACTATTTACAATAAGCTATTTTCTTAGTTATTTAAGATGGTTTCCAAATACTGCTAAGGCATAGCTTACATTTTATTATTCAAACAATACTTTACAAGCATTTTACATTGAATTAAATTTCTATGCTAAATATCTGTTTGGTTTTGCAAATACCTTTTCAGTGAAAAAACACTTCTTGCAACCATTTAATGGGACAGCTGCTGTAGTCTAATGAACTATAGGCGCCATATGTTCCATTCTTGATTTGGCTGTCTAAAGTTGGAATTGGTCAGCCGCTATAAGCCATTTCTTCGTACTGCTAAGGAACGTAGTCTATGTCTCTGCTAATGAAGCTAGATTTGTTGCCAAGAATTAGACGGCCTTATGTTAGGCAACCTTCTGTGCCTGTTCAATTCTATCATCCGCCGTTACTGCAATCTTTGCAGGGCTGTGCGACCACTTCGATGCCGAATAGTTGGTTCGAAATGCCAGGACACAATCGGAAATAAGGTTAGTAATGAACATACTGCACAGATATGTTCAGATTTCAGTGATTCTTTGGAGGAGAAACTATCGAGTTACCCTATGTCTGCCAATTACAGAGTTGGGAACTATTCTCTCCGTATTGCTCCGAGATTGGAAAACTTTTTAAAGTAACTTTAAGATAATTTTATATAAACTTTTTAAAGCTGTATTTTGATTTGTTTGATATCAAATAAAAGTTCCCAATTTAAGATATCATAAAAGTGTAACTGTCAATCTGAGAAAAACAAAAATAAATGAAAAGCTGCATGAGAAGTAGGCTATCTGAGTTCTTAAATGAGTTTTTTGATAGCCAAACCACAGTAAACTGAGGTAATTTTCACCCGTCTCATATGAGATCATATGAGATCTTATATGATAAGTCAGATAATGCAGCTTTTAAGAATTGAACAGGAGATTCACTAAAAGTTTCAATCCGAAAGTGCAGTTCCATAGCTTTAGCCGCTTGATCTAGACAGTTCCGACCTAGCCATTCCTTATTTCCTACACCATCCTTTTAAGTTACTTTCCTTTTATAGTGAATTGAGGGAACTTTGGACCTTTGGGGCTGTGTCAATCCATTTTACATTACATAACATCCTTTTTAGCTTAAGAGCTGAAATAAAGTTTTGAACAGTACAGAACTTCGATTTTTTAAGACTCATTTTAATATATATTAAAGATCAAAACTGTCTATTTTAGCTTTTTAAATAATTAAGGTCGTTTATTAAAAGTTTTCTATTATGCAAAGTTTACACGATGAAGCTTACTTCATGAAGTTCTCTCAGTATGCCGGATTCTCAGATGAAATTCAGATGAAATTCGAAAAGCCAAAAAAACCAAGTTTCCTTCTGAAGGACACAATTACACAATCAAAATTGGTACCCAAATCCGAATCTTTTTTTGCTTTTGAAGCCATATTAACTTGCAATTATATCAAAAAGAGGCACAAACAGACAAAATGGATTAATTCACAAAATTGTTGATTTATGTCGCTTAAAATATTTTCGAACTTTTTTGCCTTGTCTTGCTTTTATCTTCTGGCTCGCGTATCCCTGGGCTACTTTTACATGATTAAACGCTTCGCCTCACTTTTTGTTTAGCCAATCCATTAGCTACTTCTCGTAAGTTTGCCTTTCTCACCTCCACCTCCACGCTGTCCAAGTGCCAATTAGTTCACTCTACTGTCATTTTGGTCGTAACATAAACCAAAAGTTTATGCCACAGGCCAACTCCAAGTATCCGTCAGTATGCAGTCGTTGACGGACGTGCCCCAACCCGCACTCACACACAGTCACACACACGCAAAGCAAATACAAATACAAATACATTTCAAAGTTTTGACACTTCCACGACGTGGAGACGACGACGTCGACACAACGCTGTTTATTGAGTTGTTGTTTTCTTCTCCTAGTATGCCACCAAAATAAGTATCTACAAATATTTAGAGGCATTTCCTTTTTTTTTTTTCTTTCTCCACGAAAGGCAAACAAAGTCAAAGCCCAAACAAGATTTATGTGCATATGTAAATTTTATCTAACCGCAGTCCGCACTGAAGACCTGGCAAACATTTCCAGATAGGCAAAAGTAAAATATCCATAAAACATACATCAACCATTTGCCCAGCCAGCCAGTGGGGCTCGCTCGCTCCTTTGGGCTGTTAAAAAAAATAAATGTAGATAAAAAAATGTTTTACAAAAATTATGACACATAACGAATAAAACTAGAAAAACCAAATATGGAAATGTGAAATTCGTATACACAAGTCATAAGCCATAAATTGATTATCACATAAAAAACAAAATTTGTTTGAATTTGTTGAAAAGTTCAATCAAAGTATTGAATATAAAAATTTAAAAATAAAATACAAAAATATTTTTCATACTAAAAAGTTTCAGACAGCTTCCTGTTCTATCATCAGTAGACTACGCTAAGAACTGTAGGACAAAATTTGCTTTCCCCAAGCGAGAAATGAGCGAATACTGATTTTCGGCATGCTTACAAAGTGATTATATTGCCCAAACAACTTCAATCATTTCATCAGATTCAAAAACTAATTAAAAAAGTTGCATTAAAATAATAAAAATTATAACTAGAAAATATTCTTTTACAAAGTTATCTGCTGGATGCCTACCAGCTTAAATACAACCAGCCCAGGTGATTGTCTGTCTACTGGAGACCACGCCCCTTTTTGCACCTTCAGCGGCCACTACAACATAAATTAAACCCTAGCCTAGCAGTAAAGCTGCAACATTCTTCTATTGTACTTATTTCTCTACTTTTTTTTTACTTCTTGTGTTTTTTTGCCACAAACTGTTTTCTCATGCAACAATTGTTGCCAAGTACCGTTCACTGTCTGAAGCATAGAATAGAAAAAAAGCTACATCAAGAAA
The DNA here is from genome assembly GCA_018904265.1 of Lordiphosa collinella. NCBI lineage: Eukaryota > Metazoa > Arthropoda > Insecta > Diptera > Drosophilidae > Lordiphosa > Lordiphosa collinella. Next base: position 159,339 of record JAEIFV010000653.1, read on the forward strand.
AATATGTGTGTGTGTTACCTCCTTCTTGCCACATATGAGCATTTACATAAAGGTGGAGACCGACCCTAGCGGGGAGAACAAACCCCATGACTGACAGTTCAATTTATGCTTCCTCGGCACCTTAAATGGGCTGGCGATAAAGACAAAGATTGCAGCGTCGTGTTCAACGATAAAATGCACTTAATGCAGCGAGAGAAATAAAACACAGAACAGGGAAAAAAGTAAAGTAAATTCGCGCTGCTAAGAAACAAAAAAAGAGGCCCTAAAGCAAAATGTATGTGGCGGATATATTATGCATATTTATGGAATGCACTAAGCGATTCAGTATCGAGAGTAGATTGAGAACTTGAGGAGAAGTATAAGAAACAACTTATGTCCAAGAAATAGAACAAGTTTAACATAACTCAGAATAAAACGACTAGAATAGATCGATCGGAATATAATGCATACCGATTCTTACTTAAAGTTTTAAGAACTCAGAGAAAAAAATATGTAAAAACTACATGACATTATTTTCTACACGTTTCACAAGGATTCCCCACCCACTACATTTGTATAGCTTTTCTACATGCCGCGTTTAGCTTTTTCATTTCTACATGCGGCATGTAGCTTTTCTTTAGGGTCCAGCCTATGTTAAAAACAAGAAAGAAAGTCGGTCAAGCCCGACTATAATATACTCTGTACCTGTGAAGTGCTGCCCATCTCCGTTGCGACCGGTGCTGACCATAATTGTTTGTTTTCCTTTTAAGTCGACAACCGTTTATCCGATCTTAACCATTTCTTTGGCGGATCGATAAATAATCTTGATTTCAAAATATGTCTAGAAGGTTCGAACCATTTATCTATGAAACTGACGGAGATATGACGTTTTTTCTAAATTACCGAGCAGGGAGCGTTTATTTTATTTTTTTTGTTTAGTGATATATTTTTAAATCTTTTTTTTTTTTTTTTTTTTCTTTTTTCTTTTTTTTTATTTTTTTATTTTTTTTATAAAAATAAAATAATTGATTATGAGAGTTTGCCGCACAAAATTTAAAACTCAACGTGGATTTGCGGACTCTGCAAAATAGATAATAAGTAGTTTCTATTCCCATAACTCGAACCTAAGCTACCTCTTACCATATTTTTTTTCTCAAATTTGTTTTTAATAATTATTTATAGAAGATAAGCAGACGAAGGGTTTTCATACTCACTGTGCAGGACCGAAGACGGCCAGCTGGTATGCTAAAATCGTCCTCCCATTAATTTGAGTCAAGAAATTGGCTTTGGGTCTATCTGTTCCTTCTTTTTTATTTTTTTTTTTTTTTTTTCCTTCTTTCACTTAAGTCCTGGAAGATTAGGTTGATTGGTTCGCAGCAACACTCGGTCGTTGACGCGGGTCCAGAATATATGCTCATGATTTTCATCGCACCCTAATAGGGTCTCTTCTTCCTAGCTGGCTCGTGCTCTGTGTATTTTTTTTTTTTTTTTTTTTTTTTTTTTTTTTTTTTTTTTTTTTTTTTTTTTTTTGTTTTTTTTTTTAATTAAAATAATTTATTCTAGTTTTAAAAATTTTTTTATTTTTTTTGGTCACTTTTAAAAAAAAATTACTTAAATATAATTGTACAGTAGTAAATAAAATCTTAATAACAATAGGGATTTTATAAGGAACGGTAAGATAAAAAAAGATGGCACAAAGAGGGCCATGTCTTCCTTCTGAAAAACAAACAACTTAGCTTTATTTCAATTACCTTGTCTGGGATTCGAACTCAAAACTTACTTACCTTGTCTCGGGAATTTAGATACAATTGCCGGCATTTTAGCCCTTACGATTATGTACCACTCACGCGGCAATGCCGAAACCAAAGTTATAAAAGGAAGCGACATGAGCTACACGTAGCATTCAGCATTTGAAATCCTTAACGTTTATTTAGAAAACCAACATGTCACGTGTTGAAAACAGTTTTCTAAATGAAAATTACAACTTTTCTGCTCCGATTTTGATTTGTGGGTTTTCAATATCTGAACGTTAATGTAGAAAACCTAATTTCCGTGCGGTATTCAGATTGTTCAATGAAAAATGTAGAAATACTTTAAAAAAACACTGATTTTCTCTTGTCATGTTCATTTTGCATTTGTCCACTCAGCATTTTTTATTGCTACATGTTCATGCAGTTTTTCTACATGCCACGTGTAACTTTCTGTTTTCTACATTTTCGTGTAAAGTCTTGCTGGGTGAACTACGTTTCGTTTAGAATTGTCGTTTCTACACGTGGCGTGTAGCTAATTTTGTTTTCTGTGTGTACGTATGCTATGTTCTTGGAAGTACTTAAATTAAGTAGAAACATTCAAAATCAAAAACGCTTGTAATATTATTGAAATGAGAACTAACGTTCTTGAATCCAGTACCTTTCGTACTTACAGTACGGAAAAGAATTCCCAACAAGTTCTAACACTTTTTCTAATGGAGTGATGACAGATTTCTGACTACTATAATACCATCTTGGTCCTTGGTTAATCATGGCCCTTAGATGAGAGATGCAAACCGGTTGTGAATCAAACCAAACCAAACCAAACTTCTTTCGAAAATACTAAACCGAACCGAAAACCACAAAAACCAATTAGTTCGGTTCACTTCAATGACGAGTTTTAAGACTTAAAGCGCCTACTTTGGACAAAGACTCATGTAATTTTGGGGAATTTTAGTCGATTCCCTAAGATACTTGCGGTTAACAAAAGATACGAATTGATCCTTAGCGATATTCCCTTTTCTCTTAGTGACGATTTTCTTAGTATTCTGTCGTGCTGCTTCATCTTAATACAAGTTTAGCCAAAATATAATTTACCGGTACGAATTAAGCATTTTAAAGGAGCAAGGTACTATTTTTTTTTAGTTCGATTCCGCAATACGACATATCGGGGCTGTGCTTAAGCCTTGTTGGCAGACAGTTTAATCGAATAAAGCACTGTTATCGATATTGAATTCTTTTTAGACGAAGATTAAATATGGCATAAGTTTTCAAGGAACTAAATTTCCAAAGTCATAATCAGGCCAGTACCGAATTCCGATCATTTTCAAATAGTAAAAATCGAAACAAAAACGTACTTGCTGTTCCCAATTCCGAACCATTTGTTATTTTTTAACTTTTCGAACTCAGTTTCGAAATCAAGCAAAGTCCAATTAGTCAGTTGTAAAGAAGACACTTTAAAGAACTATTTGGCATTTTTAGTTACAGTCGTCCGGGTTCTTCCAGCATACTTTACGTCCACTAAACCAATCTACTTTGAGGTAGGTTTGAGGAAAAACATGTTTTTCCAAAGATATGCACCTAAGAGTCCAACAATTTCTCGAAATTGTTCACTAAATTGCTATTGTAGGAACCCAGATGCTATTCAGCTATTTTAAGACCTAGCACGGTCGCCAGTTTTTTTTTTTAAACCTTAGAACAGTTTACCAAAAAGCTGCCTATCGAGAACTTAACGTTTTTGCCATAAAATGAGCGACAGGTAAATAATACTTTTTCACACCGAAAACGGAACAGGTTCTGGATAGTTTACTGAGAGAGATAATGTCGAAAACGGATCCGTTCTCGGGGTCGATTGTCGGGTGGGAGGCGTCATTCTACGAAAAAAACTTCGCTAAAATATGTCAAATCTTAATGAAAATTGATCATGAAACTTAGGATTAGTCTTATTGTTCCACTTTTCCTAAAAATATGGTCCAAAATAGAACCCAATTCGCTTATGCTCATAGTTTTAAGCTCCAGCACGGTCGCCAACTCCTCTAAAATACCTAAGACACTTCACCGAAAATCAGTTTGAGGCTTCAATTTATTAAAAACTTTTCTTTTAAATGTTGGGTAACTTTTTAAGAGTGAACTTAAAGCTAGTTTGGGAATTCAAATGTGATTGAGGTAGGATTAGGGGATTCATTACCCCAGAGAATGACCCCTACTATGTGCCTGAAGAACAAGGGTATTACACAAGCAGGCGGAAAAGGCTAGAGAGAGAATTTAAATTTGACTTCAAGAAAGAATACTTTGTACTTAATTTAAGAATAAATCGGGTTTGACTTCAGATCATTTCAACCTATTATATATCACGAAACAGTCTTAAGTCAAGTAACAGAAATAAGAATTTTGAACTTGATACCTTCCCACCATCTACAACAAAAGACTTGATAAAAGTTTAATACATTTAAGATGTTAACAACTCGTGTGTTTAATTGACTACTTAAGACTAAAACAGAACTTGTTTTAAGTACAGACGTACGCACCTCTTAAGTATTTCTCAATCACCCCAGGCTCTACTCATTCGCTGCCATAAATTCAATTAGTTTATTTGCCTTGCTGCGCTTGCACTCAAACGATTTGTTCCTTCTTCTCCTTTGCAGTTCTTGCCTCGGCCAGCGTTCAGCTCTTGGGCAGCAATCGTAATGAGCTTCTGCTCAAATGCCATGTGGAGGGCGCCTCGGGGAATGAACCGCTGCAGATTGAATGGTATCGCAATAGTGCCAAGTTAAGCAACTGGAAAAATGTGCAATTGGATCAGCATCGCTTGCTGGTACGCCAGCCAAGTAGTTCCGATGATGGACTTTATCGTTGCATAGCCTCGAATGCAGCCGGCCGGGTCATGAGCAAGCAGGGCTATCTATATCAATCCAATACCAAATGTGTGCCACGCCTAAGGAAGAATCAGAAACAACAGCCCGAGTCTTGGGGCAAGCAAGTTTTTCTCTGTCGCGGCAAACGTGGAGGCTCTGGGGTTTTAGCCGAACAACAATCACTGGCCGCACCACCCGAAGGTCTACGCATAGTCCAGGGACCCAATGAACAAGTTATCATCAAGGAGGGCGATGCAGCGACCCTAAGTTGTCTCTACGAGTTGCCCGCCGAGCTGCAAAATCAACGCATACAACTACGCTGGCGGAAGGATGGCAAACTGTTGCGTCAAATTGAACTGGGTGAGCTGATACCGATAGCGGGACACTTCGTGGACACCGGCGGCAAGGAGGCATTGCTGCGCGAAGATGCTCGCTTGGTATTGCACAAGCAAAATGGCACCCTCAGCTTTGCCAGTGTTATAGCCAGCGATGCGGGTCAATATCAATGCCAATTGCAAATGGAAGGACATGCGGGAATTAACTCTAGTCCTGGCTCATTGGAGGTTATAGAGCAATTAAAATTTATGCCACAGCCTACGTCAAAGAATTTGGAACTGGATGCTCCCATGGCTAAGGTGCATTGTAAGGCTCAGGGCACGCCGACGCCTCAGGTGCAGTGGTTGAGGGTGAGTATTTTTTACATGAATTTGAGTTAACTCCTTGAGACTAAAACTGAGATTAAAACTGACAACCAAATCTTTACAATTGAACAAAACTATCGCGCTTCCTAACTTTTATCTAAAACTATAAGAAAACACTTTATCATTTTAATAAAAAAGGCTTTAAATATTTAGAAAAAGGTGTACAAATGCCACAAGATCTAAAAAACAGTTTTATAAATATGAAAAAACAGTCGACTACCCCGTCTCCCTTGATTACGTGTGTTTTCATTAGTTTTCTACCCGAATGTATACACCCTCTAGTACTGCCGACCAACGTTGTACCAACGTTCCGTCGACGATTTTGCGACTGTCGTCGACCCACCCGTATACACCTCACAATGTGTTCGACTGACGTATTTTGCAAGGCAATGTCCGTTCAATACGTTAACGGCTATCCAGGCCATGCAGGAACCGACATGAGCGACGCTCGATTGACGAAATGTCATGCAGAGAAGCGACATAAGCCTCAATCGTTGTCGTCACGACGCATCACCGTACAAAGAGCAACGTTGACGAAAATAATGTGACTGACCCCAGCCGTACTAGGGGGCATGCACTTACACACACGAACGCCTAGCAAACGATTCTGTGCCAAGCCGCCTCTTTTAGATGGGAATAGCAAACACCCAACCTTAGAGACAATGGCTTGTAGTAAACCTCTGCCTCCTTGGTCCTTTTGTGACATAATCCTTTAAGTTAGAGGAATATCAAAATGTAATGGGGCGAAGGTATACGCATTCTCCCTACCAATTTACCAAGATGGGGTACTCAATTCTATTCTATCAGCCTTGTAACGTTGCGCACTCCGTCTCACCGTTACAGTCAATGATCAAACGATGTGTCCGGAAGTGGATTCCAGCGTATTCGGTGCTTCGTTTCCTAACATGCCCCATCCTCATGTCTAAGGCTATCCCTCACTGCTACTTTCACCTTTTCCGCGATCTCTACATATGTACGTTGCTTGGGGTAGAATGGGCACCAGTTCCTTTTATAGGCAGTCCTCTTATTGGTAGATAGTACTCCTTGGAATATTTGTCCCCGCTGTATGGATGCCTTTGTCCTCCTAAGGAGATGGACCGAATTCCTTTTAAAGGGAGGTATTTGGTATTTGGACCAATTGTACTCGCACCTAAGCCAGGTGGAGCAATCAGAATCTGTGGAGATTTAAGCAGGGTGGTCAGTTCACAACTCGAATTGAGCAATATCCTTTGCCCACACGCGAATCGTTTTTCATGCTATCCGCAATGGAAATATTTTAGTAAGATCGTTTTGAAAGACGCTTATATTCAAATGGAGTTAGATGAAGCTTCAAAGGAACTTATCGTTGTCAGCACTGCGTTGGGTCTCTTTCAGTACAAACAACTAGCGCCCCAGCTATATTCCAACGCCATCTTGAGTAACTTCTATACGGCATACGACGAATTCTTCGGGAGAATGGCATAAAATGCAAAAACGGAAACTGTTTCTTTTTTTAAAGAGAAAATCGAATATTTAGAGAGAAGAATAAGTGTGAAAGCTATTTTACCTGAAACCTCGGGCTGGGTGTGTCCAGAGGCGAGTGGCGGGTATTAGTGGCAGTGGCCGAGACCGTAAAACGGTTGTGATGATTTTATTAACATCAAATGGACAAAGAAGAAGAAGACCTCGGGCTTGCAAGCTGTCAAAGAATTGAAATCGCCCACTAATCTACAGTAGGTAGATGCGTTCAGAGGAAAAGTGAACTATTATGGCAATTTTATTCCTAACTACTCACATCTAGCTTCTCCGCAAAATCAGCTTCGCAGGAAGAATACACCATTCAAGTTTGGGTCACAACAGCAGCACACTTTCACAGTATTGAAATTGCATATTTTTAATGCAGCTCAACTTTCTCGTTTCAACGAGGATCTTCCACTCGTTCTAGCCACTGATGCCACTTCGTTCGGCATTGGTGTTGTCTTGTCACAAATTCAATCGGAATGGCAAGGAGAGGCCTATAGCTTTTGCATCCAAAACATTGGACAAACATCAGGTTCGCTATAGCCAAATCGAAAAAAAAGAATTTTAAATCGTTTTCGTATTAAAGAAATTTAACCAATATCTGTATGTTAAAAAGCTTTCAGTATTCTTCATTACCGCATGAGTTCGGCAAGAAATCCGTAGTGGATCGCAATAACGCCCTGGTCGTCATTTCACCTTACCTATATATTGTGCAATTAAGCCCACGTGCGTAATTTTTCTTTAACGTAAACTTACGGTTAAAGGCTAAGGACGTTATTACCCTTGGGCGTTATTACACTGAGCGCTATTACACTGGGCGCTAATACAATAGGCGTTATTAAACTGGGCGTTATTACACTGAGCGTTATTACACTGGGCGTTATTACACTGGGCGTTATTACATTGGGCGTTATTACATTGGGTGTTATTGCACTGGGCGTTATTATACTGGGCGTTATTACACTTGGCGTTATTATCTTGGCATTATTAAACTGGGCGTTATTACACTGGGCGATATTTCACTGGGCGGTATTACACTGGGCGTTATTACATTGGGCGATACACTGGGCGTTATTACATTGGGCGTTATTACACTGGGCGTTATTACACTGGGCGTTATTACATGGGCGTTATTGCACTGGGCGTTATTACACTGGGCGTTATTACACTGGGCGTTATTACACTGGACGATATTTCACTGGGCGTTATTACACTGGGCGTTATTACACTGGGCGTTATTACACTGGGCGTTATTACACTTGGCGTTATTACACTTGGCATTATTAAACTGGGCGTTAATACACTGGGCGATATTTCACTGGGCGGAATTACACTGGGCGTTATTACATTGGGCGATAATACATTGGGCGTTATTGCACTGGACTTTATTATACTGGGCGTTATTACACTGGGCGATATTAGACAGGGCGTTATTGCATGCACCCCTTTTATATTTGTAAAGTGAGCAGATACAATATTTTCGTCGATATGCCAAGTAATATTTCTTCTCAAAAAAGCTGAATAATTGTTAGCCCAATTTCTCGTTTTGGCGACATAACTGAGAGGCATCTCTTTGTAATGTGTTCTTTAAGTCACAAGGCCCAGACTATTAAAAAGAACTCCAAACAAAATATACCAAATAGGAAGTACACAAATCCTCCTCTCAATGGCAGTAGGCTTCTTATGATTCGACAATCTCCAGACAAAGGACGTGGAAATGTTTCATTTTGTTGCTACTTTGGGACACGGAAAGGCATTCAATACTATTTTATATTGGGCTATTTACCAGAAAGTCCGTTGAGTCTCCCGTCTGAATCCAAGACCCCTAGATAAGATTTGGTTCGTGGGGTTCTAACTCATCTTTTAGGAAACAAAATGTTAAACACAACGAGAATAAAATTATCATGTTTCTTTGGACTTAGGCCCATGACTACAACATTTTAAACCAAAAACACATTTTATAATAATTTTTGTAAATTTTCTTTGCTGTAAAATTCAGTTCTTTCAAGCTTTCAAGCTCTCAATTAGTCTTCACTGCATTCTCTTTTCTAATGGTAACACTTCATTTTGACAGCACTCAAACAGAAAAAGTCTACGCTAACACATCAAAATATCTCATTCCACCTGAACCATCAGGCACTTCCTAAATCCTACACTGAGAAAAATTAAAAGAGTAGAGAAAATTTACTCGTTCTTAAAATGTTAAAAAAATCTCACCAAAAACGTTTTCAAAGTGCGGAAAATTAATAAGCGGAGTTAGCAAGCAAAATTACACAAAAATGTACAAATGTCACACTTTCATCTGCGAAAATTCTTAATCAAAATATGAAATTCCCACTATATTCTCCGAGTGTAGCACATGTCACTGACAAATTGAAAAAACGCGCAACGCGTCGCTTGTTAAACTTTTGCCTTCATATGCAAAACTCTATTGCTAAGCACCCCTTACCCTACCATTGCCTGCTTCCTGTATGACCAGCTGGTCAACCAATTTCGGCAACTGTTGTTTGTCTAGGCCAAAACAGGGAACGAACCAAAAATAAAAAAAAAAGAGAAATGGGAATCCCTTTCAAAAGAAGTTTTTCATTTGGTCTAAAACAAACGTTCCCCTTATTCCTATTTGTTTGTGTTTTTTTTCCTTTGCTGCGAATTTTTCAATACCTGTCTATCCACCCTCTCTCTCTTCCCTCTCTAGGACGGTGTGAATACCTCGCTGCCTGACCAAGTGGAAGTGGACGTCAATGGTACTTTGATCTTTCGAAATGTAAATGCAGACCAGCGTGGCAACTACACCTGCCTGGCGCGCAATACACAGGGCCAGATCAATGCCACGGTCTCCATCAATGTGGTGGTCACTCCCAAGTTCAGTGTGCCTCCGGTGGGACCCATTGAGACCTCAGAACAGGGCACTGCCATCATCCATTGTCAGGCCATTGGTGATCCCAAGCCTACCATTCAATGGGATAAAGATCTTACGTATTTGAGTGAGAATAATACTGATCGTCAGCGATTTAGTTTCCTGGAGAATGGCACACTGGAGATAAGGAATGTGCAGGCCGAGGATGAGGGACGCTATGGCTGCACCATAGGAAACAGTGCCGGATTGAAGCGAGAGGATGTGCTGCTGGTGGTCAAGGCCAGCGGTGAGGGTTTTGTCACAGAGGAAACTGCCGGAGATGGCTTTCTGGTAACCCGAGCTGTGCTCATAACAATGACTGTGGCCTTGGCTTACATAGTCTTGGTGGTGGGTCTTATGCTGTGGTGTCGCTATCGACGTCAGGCGAGAAAGGCTCGCCTCAATGAATTGAGCATCAAAGAGGCAGGCGGCGAGCAGGCGGAAACCACAGGAAATGGTAAAGGATCTGAGCAAGAACCTTGCCTGTCTAAGCAAAGGAACGGCGCACCGGGAAAGAACAAAAGCAAATCCAATGGAGATGCACAGAAATCCGATGATACGGCCTGCAGTCAACAGTCGAGAGCTTCAAAAAAGTCAGCCCATGTCTATGAGCAATTGGCTCTACCACGTTCCGGTCTGAGCGAGCTGATACAAATAGGACGCGGAGAGTTTGGAGACGTGTTTGTGGGCAAATTGAAGGCGGCTCTGGTGACCAACTGTCCGGCCACATTGGACAAGGATGCGGATACAGAGAAGCAGCACAGCAATAGCGAGAATGGTAGTGGAGGCAGCGGCAGTGGCAGCACCACTTTGAGTACTTTGAATGAGAAGCGACGTTCCAAGACCTCGATGGATGATATAGAAGAGATCAAGGAGGAGGAAACCGAACAGCAGCAGGCAGATTTGGATCAATTGGTGTTGGTGAAGGCCTTAAATAAGGTCAAGGATGAGCAGGCCTGTCAAGAGTTTCGCAGACAGCTGGACTTACTGCGTGCTTTATCCCACAAGGGTGTGGTGCGTTTGTTTGGCCTGTGTCGGGAGAAGGATCCTCATTATATGGTCTTGGAATACACCGATTGGGGAGATCTCAAACAGTTTCTGTTGGCCACTGCGGGCAAGGTTAATACGGCCACGGCAACTTCTTCACCACCGCCACTAACCACCAGCCAAGTTCTGGCGGTGGCTTATCAGATTGCTCGTGGAATGGATGCGATATATAGGGCACGCTTTACACATAGGTGAGTTGGAACTAAGATTTAAGAGGAGTTTAAAAGCGAAACGAATAACGAACTTGCTCTAGTTATTTATCGATATTTATCGGATTGTTTCGATTGTGAAAAAAGCATGCGCGAAATGCTATCGAACCCAAGGGCTGAGAGCACACAAAACCCAGGGCCACACAGTCGATGTTTACTTTTCCCACAGCCATCGATATGAATTTCTATATGTAACCGAAATTCGAAAGCATCCTTGAATAATCGTCATAAGGCCTACTGAGATTATAGAATCTAGTCAACGCGCTAACTTGTAGTTTTTATATCTTGTTGCAGGATCAAACAGTATGAAAGTCTGAACTTTGACATTAAACTGCAGCCTTGATTACTTATCGATATTCTTATCGATTGTTTTCAAAAGGGCTGCCAATTCAATTACGATCGAACAAATGCCTCTAATCGGAAACCGGAACAGACCCGTATGTGTTTTTAGTGACCTGTTGTTAGCCGTCTCAAGGACAAGGATTGGTTATAATTCAATAATCATCGAAATCAACAAAGATATTGTGCTTATTGGGCATAAGTTTACTTACGCTGTGCGATGCACAGCACAAACTTAACATTGGCCAAACAAAAACAAACGGCCCTGTTCCGAATTCCGAGTCGGTTTTCGTGTAAACGTTTGCATTTAGGGTTTAAACTTAACAATGTTATATGGAAGGTGACAAGCATTCCAACGGTTACTAATTTACGTTTGACGAAAATCGAAAATGCTTAAGCAGCTGAAACCGATTGCTCAATGCCATGTGGTTTATTTGTCAAAAATATTTAATTTTAATAAAACAAGATAACATATTGGGAAATCTTCAAACACAATTGCATACCTTAAGGCTGGGCTAAAATTAAAGGCTTTAAATAGAATCAATTGAAAAATTAGGTTTGTTGTATGTATTCGGCCAAATTCTTAAATAATACGAATTTCTTCAAAAGTAAAGAATTTTGTAATCTTCGAAGCACTTCAAAAAAATCATTTTTTTTTATCTTGTTCAGCTCCTCCTTCGATACCGTCTTTATCTCTCCCCGCGGAGCGGCACACCCCCCCTCCCTTCCCCCCCCCTCAGTTTAGGGAACAAGAAAAAATCACAGGGCCCAGATCTGGGAAATACGGTGGCTGCGGCATCATTAGTGTGTTGTTTTTGGCCAAAAGGTCGCGCACAAGCAACGATTTTGAGCTATCGTTAAGCCAATTTTGTTTTTCAAAATCCGGGCGTTTCTTTCGCCCAATTGCGCATAACTTGCAGGTAATATTCTTATTGACCGCTATTCCCTGTGGCAAGAACTCATGATGCACCACGCCCCTGCAATCGAAGAAAACTGTCAGCAAAACTTTCACATTCGACCGAACTTGGCGCGCTTTTTTCGGTCTTGGTTCGTGCGGCAGCTTCCATTGAGATGATTGAGCTTTGGTTTCCACGTCATAACCATAAACCCACGATTCGTCACCAGTTATGACCCTCTGGAGCAAATTTGGGTCGTCGCGGACAGAGTTTAACATCTCATTAGCAATGTTCATGCGATGCTGTTTTTGGTTGCGATTGAGCAATTTTGGTACGAATTTCGCGGCGACCCGTCTCATGCCCAAATCATTGATAAAAATCGAATGGCACGAGCCAATCGATATGTTTAGGTCCTCAGCAACTCTCTAACGGTGATTCAACGATTGACCAATACCATTTTCTCCACTTCATTAATTTTTTCGTCTGTTGTTGAAGTGCTCGGGCGTCCGGCACGCTCTTCGTCGTTCACATCTTCTCGGCCTTCTGAGAACATTTTGTACCACCGATAAACGTTGCTTCGGTCCAAGGTAGCTTCTCCGTATGCCACAGTCAACATTCGGAATGCATCCGCGCACTTAATTTCGTTTTTCACACAAAATTTGATACAGGTTCTTTGATCCATTTTTTTTGAATAGGTAAAAATCGAAGACGATCCACAACACGTGCAAGCAAAGCAGCTGTCAACAATTAAGTGAACATTCAAAATGGCCGAGCTTGTCGGCATAAGTAAGAGACATGAGTACCAACATAACGCCACAAAAAAATCGAAATTCGAATATACGTAACCCGCGAAAATTGAAAATTCGCGATACTTTTTGAACACACCTCGTATCTTTGTTGATTCCGATGATGATTGAATTATAATGACCGCCTTGTCGATTGCTATGACGTCCGAGGCACAGGCTCCTACATCCCTCCTTTATTCTTCGGTCGAGGTACTTCATCTTGCCTTGTACCGGTACTTCTCAATTCCGCTTTGTTTCTCTTCTGGGACTTGCTAATGGTTCAACATTTGTTGCATGGATTGGGGAAACCCAGATAAAACCCAATAAAAAAAAAGACAGCTTGACGATGTTGCCATCCCTCTCCGTATTCAGTTGTGTCATAGTTCGGAGTAAGCTTGCGTAGGAACACTGTATTTATAATAACCCTCCTGACCCCCTCTTCTTTGATCTTCGGTCAGCTTCCCTCTTTGCGATAGCGACGTCTACTGATGATAGAATGGGATAGCTGTATCTCAAAACACCTGCATCATAAACCTTTTTGTTGTTTGTTGCTTCTGGCCTTGCTATAAACTCAACAAAAGTTCCTCCCAACCGATTCGTTGACCAACATGAAGACCAACATGATGGATGGCACCATTGGATGCTGCTTTTGGGCATCCTTGACCTTGAGACGGCTAACATACACTTTGAGTTTAGCTGGCTCGAGGTCAGGAAAAAGTTGCATTTGTTCACAAGTGTAAAAAACTTAGGCATTGAAACACCAAAAAGAGCTGGATGCCTGTACAGCACTGTTTCATGAATGTCCCCACTCCAACTTCAGTATGCGTTTGCTAATGACTGTGGATCGTTTAGTGTCTCTCCATGCAATCACAGCTTTAAGCAGTTAGCAACTGCAAAGAGCAATGAAAACAAAATCAGACAAACGATACATAGTTTTTGAGGCTAAAAAATCTAGAAAATGAAGGTTTTGGAAAAGTTCTGACTCAGTACCGCTCCAAAACATTTCAGACTTCACATTTTAAAGCTGCAGAGCTTTCCGATGGGTTCTGGTGAACAGGTAGTCTCACTTTAATGATTTCGATGGAGTCCGAGTTACTTTTTAGTAATTTTTGAGTCGATTTCGGTATCGTCTTTGAGGTTACAGCTAATCTAAGGGGTTACAGTTTTATTAGATTTAAATTAAAAAAAAAACTATGTCATGTGCTTAATTTCTCTTAAACCTTCCAAATTCTCTCAGGGATCTGGCCACACGCAATTGTGTTATCTCCAGTGAATTCATTGTCAAAGTCTCCTATCCGGCTCTGTGCAAGGATAAGTACAGTCGTGAGTACCATAAGCATCGCAACTCATTACTCCCCATACGTTGGCTAGCTCCGGAATGCATTCAGGAGGATGAGTACACCACCAAAAGTGACATATTTGCCTATGGTGTGGTAGTCTGGGAGCTATTCAATCAGGCCACCAAATTGCCGCATGAGGAGCTAAGCAATGAGCAAGTGGTGCAGAAGAGCCTGGCGGGTACTTTGGAGTGGTCCGTGGCAGAGAGCACGCCCGAGTGTCTCAAAGAGATATTGGTAAGCAAGAGGCAAAGCATTTATGCACTGATATTGTATTTATCTCTCCCTCTCTTAGCTATCATGTTGGCAGTTGAATCCCAAGGAGCGTCCCTCGTTTAGTCAATTGGGCGCCGCCTTAAGCAAGGCCATGCAAAATGCTGAGAAATAATCGACCGACTGACTCTCTTTCTAAGCTCTGCCAGTGTTGGTAAACAGAGAGCAAAGCCAAAAAGTAATAGATTTACGTTTTTTTAAGCGCCTGTTAAACATGCGCGTTCTTAATGAATATGATCGCTAAATATATGTTTTAAAATTGTACAAAAAATCATTGAAACGAAATCATCTTTTAAAAAAGTATTCAAAATGCAGCTAAAAATGTATATAAAAAAGAAAAACTGCCACAATCATGTGCATTTCAAGCCACCAGTTGAAGCATTTGTAGTAATTAGTTTAATATAAGAACCAAACATTTTATATAAAACATTTTAAGCAACTCCACATAACTTTACCCACATACATCTTAATCACAACGAGTAATTTTAACATCTAAGCCAAATTCTAATTTTACATTTTTTCCAATAATCACAAATAAATAAATTTAAGAACAAATTTATATAACTAGCCATTTAAGCTTTGCTGCATGTTTACAAAACATTTAAATAAATATACATAAATAAATTAAACCCAACCATTCGAAATCAAATCCCAACTACTTTTTATCCCCAAGGATCCGAGTCATTCACACTTCACTTGAGTTGAAAAATGAACGCCTATTGACTGGCGTACCCCAGCTCTGTCACTGCCGTTTGACAAACAAACATGGCAATAAACCGTAAAGTTGCCTAAGCTTATTGGGGCTTAAAGTCCGCCCGTGCCCGGAAGTTCCAGCGCCTACGTTGCCAAAAAAGTTTCTCGTGCGAAAACTTTGCCATATTTGCATTTGAATCCGCTACAGCAACAACAAGAACAACGGCCACAACAATGAATTGGCATTTCATTTTCTTCTAGTTTTTGGGTAGGTATTTGAATTTGGTTTGAATTGGCATAGGCATAGACATACTCGTACAAAGACTGCCTTAGCTTTTCCTGGCACGTACAAATTTTTGCTGTCATGAATTTCAAATGGCCCAAAGCGCCAAAAAAAAAAAAAAAGGCGGATTGAGCGAAGAAAAAAAAAAAGGAAAGGGAAGCAGTAAGAAAAGGTAACTAAAGGAAGACGAAACGGAAATGCTCTAAAGAAAATCCAAATTTGTATTCAGGTTTATATATATTTTAATGCAATTTTTTCCTTTTGAGGTCGATTTGCTCGAACGCGTCATCAAAAATTGGCTCTACACTTTCAGGTAAAAGTTGACAGTTTCTGCAAGGCACAATTAAGCGGACCTAGTTAAAATGGGGTTCATCGTTTTTATTTCAGCCAGTTACTGAATCTATAAATAAATTTCAGTATCTTAAAGTTTTGTCTACATTTTTCAATTCCTTATGAACCACTTAGCGCCCGCAATCTTCTGCAACTACCTGTATCATCTCATAGTGACATAATTGACACTGGCCACTTAAATACCTAAGGTTAACGCTTTGACTGAGTAGATTTGGAATTAAAACCAAGTATTTTGAAATAGGGGACTTACTCTCTTTGGATGGGGATGCAAAAACTATTATTTACAACCGCTGGATATGCTGATACTCCGCCCATATTTTATAGGATCAAAGACATCGCTATACAAAAACTTCAACGACCCACCACCCCACATGACTTGGTTCATTTGAGTCTTTGAGAATTGATCCCTGGACCCAGGATTTTCACAATTTTTGTCTTTGTTCTTCTTTTTATTTAAAGCAAGTTGTGTTCTGAATAGGTTTTTGCCCTTTGTGAAGCAGCTATTTAAGAACCATATAACCAACAAAGGCAACTCATCGACTAGAAGTATCCATTCGAATTTCGAATCTGTCAAACCCAATTTCCCAAGCCCAAAGTAGGTTATTATTTAATACATACCAAATGACCACACAGTTTGTTGCAGTTTGCAGTTTGTTTTTCTAAATAAGACTACCCTGTAGTACAGCTGGTGTCAAGGCACCACCAGGCATAACGACCTGATGCATCACTGAGCGTCAGTTGCGTCGTAATCGACAGGTAATGCAGCACAGCGCTAATCTAGCACGTGAACTATAGTCAATCACCATACTAACGACTGGTAAAGCAGGGTCGTACCGATCGGTTCGTTTTCCGGACATTTCCATACAAAATTCGTTAGGAAAATACTTGGCTGGTGGTTGGTCTGGGGGCGAGTGCTCGCTACGAAGAGTAAGGGAATTCGTTACAGGGTACTTTTCGGAACTTACTTTTCTATGGGAGCTAGTATACTATATAGATGTCCGATTTTGACCAAATTTAGTGGAATCATGGAAAAGCATAACAAACTAACATGTACATTTTTGAAGGCAATTCCATTTAAAACAAAAAAGTTTTTCTCACTAGAACTTATTTTTCGACCGATCATTCATACGGCAGCTATATCTAAAGTAAAAGTATCCGATTTTAACAAAACTTTGTAGAATTCCGTGTAAAATTTTTTGGTTCCTCCCAAGAACTATTTCACCATCGTTCCTATGGCAGCTATATGCTATAGTCATCCGATTTTGACCAAACTTTTTCCATTTCCATTGAAAACATAGGAAAAAAAAGTTTTTCTAACTAAGACTACTTTTCAGACTCTACTTTTCTATGACAGCTATACCATTTAGATGTCCGATTTCGACCAAATTTGGTGGAATCGTGGAAAAGCGTAGTAAACTAAGAAATACGAAGTTTGGAGGCGTTTCCATTGAAAACAAAAAAGTTTTTCTCATTAAGACTAGTTTTTAGACCGATCGTTCCTATGGCATCTTTATGATATAGTCATCCGATCCGGCCGTTTCCGACAAATGTGCAGCGTACTTGTACCGAAAGACTTCGTGTACAGTTTGGTGAGGATAGCTTTAAAACTGACGGAGGAGTTGGATCAGCATGTAGAAACAGACGGACAAGGGCTAAATCAACTCAGCTCGTCATGCTGATCAGGAATATATATATTACTTTATGTGGTCGGAGATGCTTCCCTTACAACACCCGGACAATTTTATAATACCCTCTGCAAGGGTATAAAAAGATTCAAAAAGGATTTGAAAGGATATGAGAAATGATCATCCTTTAGACGATTTTCAGCTCCGTTGGATGACTAAAAGGATATTAAAGACATTTCCAATTCCAAATGGATCGAAATCATAAATTTTTAATATCCTTTTTCTCTTGCAAAAAATTATTGTGTGCTAGGATTTTAGATATCTAAAGGGCCTTCCGAGCTTTTTATCAGCTGACTTCGATTTCTATGCACAAATTTCACTACTAGTTTGTAAAGAAACTGACAGCTGGACTTACTAACGGACAAAGCTCAGTCGACACAGTTCGATGTTCTAGTGTTTGTTTATTGTTTAACAAAGTTCAGTCAAACGGATTAGTGAACATTAGGAATTTATATTTAAAAATAGAATAGTACTTATATCTAGCTGAGGACAGTTTACACAGAATAGATGGCAAAAATTGTGGTAGCTTAGACTGAGGTTTTAAAAAAGTGTTCATGATGAGCATAGTTCGTGAGGCAAGGATGTTAATAAATCGGGACATAACTTCTTGTTACACGTGCTGGAACCGCAAAACTTATTTGGTTAGGCAGAGTCAATCTCACCTGACAGGAGCTTATAAAGCAGTCGGTTCCGAGTAAAACTCTATTAAACCAGCAAGCAAATCGTTCCTGCGGGTCGTGACGTTTGATTTTGATAAGAAAAGAACAAATTCGGGGGTGTCCAAGAAATCTCTAGAGATTTTCGTTTATTGGATTTTTGAACTAAAAATAAAAGCATTTTAAATGTAAAAGTTTTTTTTTTATAAATATAATGAGAAAAGGATTTGCGGAACTCAATCCGCTTACAAATTTTTATAAGGTTAACAAAGACTGGAACGGAAACAGTATGCCAGCTGGCTGAAAAAAGTTATATTACTGGTAAGACAGACAGATATTTCTTTTAGGGTGAGGCAAGCAGACGGCCTATTGGTCGCCTACCGTGTATCCACAGGTCTGACGGGTGTCTCTTTGTATCCGAGTTGTCGCTAGCTCATTGGCGAGACGGTTTGTGGGCCAAGCGGTCTCTATATGCTGTGTGGCGGTTGATCTGTGAGCAGACTGGTAGAATGCCGAGGTCTTTGTAGATGGTGGTGTTCCGCACGTACCAGGGAGCATCGAGTATTCTGCGTAAGATCTTGGATTGCATCGTTTCGACCCTTTTGATGGAAGTGTCGCAGGCAGTACCCCAGAGGCAGATACCCCAGGTCCAAGTCGGGATGATTATTGCCTTGATTATCAATATCTTGGCGCGTAGCGAGAGCCCTGATCGCGCTCTAAGGAGCCAGTCCAATTTGTTAGCCTTAGCCTTGGTGACAGCTACAGCTCGCTTAATGTGGTCAGACCAAGTAAGTCTCCTATCCAGTGTTATGCCCAGGTACCTGACAGACTGCTTATGTGGAATGACTGAGTCGTTCAGCTTAAGCCTCGGTGTGTTGCCTCTCTTTTTTGTGAAGGTGCAGTGCTGGCTTTTTTCCGGATTGACTGCAATGTTCCAACGAGATGCCCAAGCACTAAAGCCGTCCAAAAAGGATTGAGCTGTTGCTGACGCTCTACTGGCGATGGGGCTGTAAGCCAGGAAGGCTGTCAGCGTAAGTGTGTTTTGGGCGTCTGGAACTGGCAAGTCCGCGGTGAACAGGGTGTATAGAACTGGGCCAAGTACACTTCCTTGGGGTACTCCAGCTCCAACGCGGCGGATACTCGAGAGTTCGTCCCTCAGCTGGACCATGAAGCTGCGTCTTTCGAGAAAGGAGCGCAGCAAAACAAACTGCTCAGTTGGGAGTAAAGACTTTAGCTTGAAAAGCAGGCCGTCGTGCCAAAAAAAGGAGTAGGAAGACAGCAGAGCAGTAAGTGTCTAGCTCCATAGTCTCCAGAATGTGTTGACAACCCTGTGTACTTGCTCGGGGGCTCCATGGACACTGCGGAACCCAAATTGGTGTTCTGGCAGGGCTTCGTCCACGGCACTACATACGTTTCAAAAATATTCTCTCGAATATTTTAGAGAACGTAGGCAGCAGACTTATTGGGCGGTAGGCATCAGGTGTAGGGTCAGACTCCTTACCTTTTTTGGGACCATAACAATTACTGCGCAGTTCCATTGGGAGGGGAAGTGGCAGAGTCGGTTCATAGCGTTAAACAGCATGGCCAAAAACAGGACACCTTTCTCTGGATAAGCTTTCACTACTCTGCCATCAACCCCGTCATAACCAGGAGCTTTGGTTGGTTTCAGCTGTTTGATTTGCTGACGGATTTCATCTGGAGAGATGGGTCTCATGGGAGATATGGGCCCTGGATCAGCCGCCACAAAAGCTCGCGTTGCAGAAACATCTTCCGGAGAGGCAAAGTGTCAAGAATAATGTCGCCTATTATATTAAAGGGAAGGAAAACCGTACGCTTCAAAAGTACTTGGCACTGTAGTCGTTCAATAAATTTTGTCCTAATCTAGTAGTCTTGCATTTTGCAGACACTTCAAATGTAACGTCAAGCAGTTGTAGTAAGAAACGAAACCGTTTTTACGAAAATCTCTAGAGATTTCTGGGAGACTCCCGCTTAATGTTCTTTAGTATAAGTCCTTCATAATGGAAAAGCATTTCAAATTCGTACAAACTTTCCTTAAAAAAAATCTGTTTCCCTTGACTGCTTCTTCTTTTCTAAAGGAAAAATTCGTGCCATCATGCTTGACTGGGGTAATGCCATAATGCATGGCTAGGATTTCAGAATTTGCCCAAGCATACTTTTCGGCTGAGCTTGTTATAAGCAATTAGCCAAAAAGGATATGCATGAATCGATATTTATTTATATTTAAAAATTAAAGCATCAGCCATGAATAACTCAAAGGCCACTGCAGCAAGCCAAATCAAATCAACCATGGCCGCACACATGGCGTATGCGCAATATTTGTTTGCCATGTATTCCGACGACAGCTGCAACAAACCAAAGCCTAAGCTAGCAAAATAATAAAAAAAAACACCAAAATGCCATTTCAAACGGCTTTCAATTTATTAATATTTTATACACAAACACACACAAAAGTGCGAAATATTGCTTTGGCCATTCAAGCGTAAAATGTGCATTACTCATACGCCTCATGGGCCAGAGGGTGACCTAGGCCACTTTATGAAGCCTTTTACCTGGCATACGCATAAATTACACATTATATAAATTACGCATGAAATTTGTTGCTGAATGCCATGCCAAAAGAGAGACTCTTTAGTGACTCTTGGCAATTGACTTCAACTCGTTGCGAACTCGTTGCCAGCAGATTCTCATTATGAAGTTTCGCCTACAGAAAACATATTTCCGCATTCATCAGCAAACTTCTGGCCATGATGAAGCACAAGGCAGACTCATTTGTTAAATGCAAAAACATTTTTATTGCTTTGGCACAAAAATTTCTGCACACAATTAACGAGTGGAGCAAACTTTTGAATTTGGTGTTTTTAGGGCAAACAACAATTCAAAAGAAAAACTGGGTAAATTAACTGTAAGATCCTGCATAGGAATAACCCCAGCCATCTATACAGCACTTGGCTGGTGGTCTACAACTGCGATATTTGGAAAATGTTCTACATTGAAAATTGGAAACTGTTTCATTGGTTTCCTGCAATGCGAATTTCTTTCAAATTGAGATCAATGCAATAACCAAATATCCATTTATCCTCGATTGGACATGCTGCAAAAATTAGAATTCTTAAATTTGAATTTGTTCCAATAAAAAAAAAAAATCAATACATACGCTCTAAAGGATTATCACCAGGATCTGCTGAGCCTGGACACGAGCCTAAAGCTAGATAGATGAGAGGTAACCAAATGGTAGACATTCTATTTGAGGTGAGCTCTGCTAATGGAGTATGATGGATAAAATATTTACAAAATTGACCAAGACATGGAAATCCAAGTGTGCAAATTCGATTTAGAAGGTAAGGGTAACTGAGGTACCTATGTAGTACCTCTCAGTTTGTCCGTCTAAAGAGACATTACATCCAAACACAGAGAAAAAAATAGCTCGGCCGAAGTTTTGTATACCCTTGCAGTTAGTTTTTCTAAATAAGGACTACTTTTCGGACCTTACTTTTCTATTGTGGAGCGATACTATACAAATGTCGATTTCGTCCAAGGTGGGAATCATGGAAAAGCATAACAAACTGTTAATTACGAAATTTGGCGGCGATCCCAATTAAAAACAAAAAGTTTTCTCACTAAAACTCTTTTTCGACCGATCATTCATACTGCAGCTATAAGCTATAGTCATCCGATTTTGACATAACTTTGTAGAATTATGTGGAAGTATATAAAACTAATACATACTAGTTTTGAGGACATTTCCATTGAAAACAAAAAAGTTTTTTCACTAAAACAAGTTTTTCGACCGATCGTTCCTATGACTGGCCTTCTGTAGCATGATGTGCGATCGTCCGGTTCCGGCATGCAGCGTATATGTGCCAGAGACTTCGAGCAAAGTTTGGTGAATGGCTTTCAAACTGAAGGAGGAGTCAACATAGCACAGACAGGGTGGACAGACGGACGGATGGACAGACGGACGAACGGAAGAATACATATACTATGTGCTCGGAGATGCTTCCTTCAATGCGTTACAAACATCACACAATTTTTATAATACCCTCTGCATGGATATAAAAGTTATGCCAAAATATCTATTGGATGGTTTCCCACACTTATCCATTGGACTGAATACGTCTTAATATCTTTTTTATCATCCAATGGAACTAAAATCTTCTAAAGGATATAAAAATGATCATCTTTTGGATGATTTTCAGCCTCGTTGGATGATAGAGGTGTAAAGAATATCCAGTCCAACTGGATATTTTTTTGGATCTTTGTTTTTCCCTGTAGAAATCATAGCAGCTCGGTCAAAAGCTGGTTTTTAGTAGGCTGGGCGGAGTCTTGTTCAAGAGGTGAAAGGTTTCGCTTTTTCCAAAACGTCAGAATGATCCCACGCACCCTTTTCATGACCCTTTTTCCCGAAGTTTTGACTACTTTTTCACAAAATTGTAAACGATGGGGTCAAGTAACTGGTGTG